>JANHFX010003944.1:46948-95114 GCA_027560015.1 Chloroceryle amazona
AGAAAAGACTAAAACCAGAATGAGAGACCAGTTTTTTTCTGCTTCTTCACCCAGACTTTTGGAAAAGGCGCACGGTGCCATTCTGTCCTCTGGTTTCAGTCAAAAGCACGACCGAGCTGCGGTGACCAGGGGCTGCTAAAACTCCCGTGATTTTGCCCGGTGAGGGAAACGAAGGCGGACGAAGCTCTCGTGCAAGCGGCCGCCAGCGTCGGCGCTACAATCGCTCGATGCATTTCTGGTGCTCTCGCCTCAAAGAGCATCACCTTCAATTCCCTGAACCCTTCAAAGGAGCGCACACCAGGGCTCCAGCCTAACCTGCCTCTCACGCTCCTCCGAAAGGACTAAAAATACAGGGAGGGGATACACAAAGGGATTTCTCATCAGCTGCTAAATGGTCCAATATACTCGTAACCTCAGCTTCTCCGTTTTATAGCAAGTGAGTGATGAAAACCTGATGGGCCAGGCTTGCAGGCTACACTCTGAGACACGGGGCTGCATTTTCAGAATTGAACAAAAATATTCTGAAGCAGACACCTGGAAAAGGCGTGGGCAAGAAGGGGAAATCCTGTCGGGAAAGGAAGAGTTTAAAAAGATTAATAAAAACTTCTGGTGAAAATTTTAAGAGGTGCTGGCATGGATCAGTTTTCCTGAAAAGCAGGAATCAGGCTCTGAGCTGGCTTCTCTGATGTTATTTGGAGACCTCAAAAGCAGAGTCATTTAGAAAGAAAGTTCTTCAAGGAGTCCAGCTATAACTACAAAGACATAAAACTCCAGTCAGACACAGGAAATTCTTAGGGGAATACAAGAATTTTATGAGTCAGAAGAAAAAATCCCTCCAAATACCTAACTAAACTAATCTAATGAAGTAGTCACCAGGAAAGGAGTGTGATGAATCTGTATGTCAGGAAGGACGAATTTAAACAAACAGGAAATTGAACAACCTGAAGCTGTTTTCATTTTTACTCCCTGTGCCCTCCTCCCTTTTTTCTTATAAGGTGCAAACCGGCTGCAGAAGCTGCCATGTGGGTTTGAGGGGACTATTTCATTTTAGATGAAGTCTCAATTTAAAATAAATTAATTCCCTGGCTTTGTTTCACAAAGTTGGGAAGTTGTTTATTTATGATTGATTATTTGCACTACTGTAGACCCTACATGGCTCAGTGCAGTGAAGCCACTAACCATTGCAAAGGAATACAGGGAAACTATTTTATGTAAACTTTATAACCTAAAATCTAGCTTCCTCTCTGGCAAGCAGAAGTGAGTCTAAACATTTCCTACTAGATATTTTACCCGTCCTAGTAGCTAGAGGGTCCAATCCTAAATGACAGTTAGTCCCGGTTCAGCGTCACATTGAGGCGCAAGCTTAGACTATGACATGGAAAAGCTGTCAGAGAGGTTTTCAGGGAGATCCCCATATCCATAAGGGCCTTGGCTTTAGGTAAGAGTGAATTTCAAGATCACACATGTGAAGCAGTATTATACAGAATGTTATGGAGTCATGCATCAGGTAGACTCAAAAAAGAAGGGGTTTACATATGTACAGTTTTGTGTCCTGGATGCCTTTTGTAAGGAGTGAGGAGCTTTTTCAGTTTATAACCTTTTAATTAAAGTTCTCTCATTTAGGAAATACATTTTAGCAAGAGGAAATACATTTTAGCAAGTTGCACTTTGCAAAGATCATGTTAGAATTCCTAAAACTACAAAGATTGATACTATTTTCACAATGTTACTTCTATACTAAAATTAACTTTGCACTAAAGCCCTTCTGTTACTTCAGGTTTACTTCACCTTGAAGGAAGTAAACCTATAAAGAAGCCATATTTTTTTACTTGTTTCAATGAGGTTTCTGATTTCAAATGTCTTCATTCCAGAATTGGGAAGGAAAAAAAAAAAAAAAAAAGGCAAAATTCTCTTTAAATATTATACAAAAAATCCATTGTATGAAGACAAAAATACTTTTTTTTTTCCAATTTTGATTTTTCTCCCCTTTATTTTGTATTTCATACTAAAAAATTCTGAGAAAAAAGTTATGCTAAAATAATTTTGAGATGAAAAATGAAACCTTCATCCCTAAAAGACAAGCCACTGGTCTCTCAGCCTCCACAGTCTAATGTGCTGTGGTAGAGAGTATGTTAGCCATAGGCTAATCTGACTGCAAACTACTTTTATATAATCTGGGACACTGCCTAGTTTCCTATCTGAACTGCCTGCCTGGATCTTCCTATTTGGGGTTGATTCTGGACTCCACTTAAAATACTAATTGTTTATATTAAGCAGACAAGAGAATGTGTGATGTATTTTAACTGTCAAAAGTGTTGTGAACAGCAGCAGCTGGAAGAGGAATGTTTAATTCACTCTGTTACCCTCAAGCCTTTTAGAATCCTGTATCAGCAGCTAAATCTTACTCTTGCAGGCAAGGAAAACTGGGTATGAAGGGGTAGCACTGCAAAGCTTCTTCTACGGGAAAAAAAGAAAAAGAAAGGGTATTCAAAAGTCATTATTAAGTCAAACTAGAGCATCACTAAATCTACAACAGTATTGATGCATCCGTGAAAACTGTGCACATTTTTGTGTGCAAGAGCTCACAGTCTGTGGCTTCATTTTTGTGCTGGTGCCAGAGATGTGATCCAGGTAGTGATGGGAGATATCACTTGAACCATTCACTATATATAATACTCTTAAAAAAGGAAACCTTCATACTATTGATTGTTGTATTACTCTTAAATCTTCTGGGCAAGGGGTCAGCAGCTTGTGTGGAGCTGTGAGTAAGGATAAGTTTCCTCCCCTGCACAGTTTATTCTCACAGGGCATGTCAGGCACATGCTCAGGACAGTTCCCCATCATAGCTGTTGCAGCATAAGCTTGTGCTGGGACCAGCAGGGCCCAAAACAAGCGTTAACAGGTGTTATTTAAGAGAGACTAACAAAGGTCTCGCTAAGTTAACAGGATCAACTTGTTTTCAAAATTTATAAAAACTTTGTGTTTTCAAAAGCGGGAAAAAATTCCAACCACAATTATCCTATTTTTTCATACTTCCTTTAGGAAGTCTTCTAATTAAGCCATCAAATGAGCTGCATGTAGACAAGTAATCCTTCTAACATCAAGGGGAGGAAAGGTCTGAAACATTAAATAAAGAGATGTACGAGCTTGTGCAAATTGCTGTAGTGCAGGTATTCCTTGGGAGGCCTGACTTCTGCCATGGGGTTTGGGGTCTTTTTTTTTTTTAATGCCACATTTACAGAACAGATTTGGCACGCTCAGGAAAGGAACACCGTTTTTGTTCATCCCATCAGTCTTTTACTTGTCCAGTTGCCTCTGCTGCATTAGAGGGGAAAATAGACCTAATGAGGTGTAAAATAAAGCTCTGCATTCAAAGACAGCGGTGTACCTCATTTCACTTTAATATTTACTTCTAAAGTAAACTCTGCTGCAACCTCGCATAAATAGCTCTGAATGAGTTTGCAAGGTATTCTGGACTTACTGAAGCCACACCTCATACAAACAATCACTTATTTGGTTACTTACTGATAAAATTTCTGCCAAGAGAGCCCTGGGGAGAAGCAAAAGGGGAGATACAGGTAGGTCAGGCTTCACTGGAAGAAGAATTGTTAACAAAACAGAAGTTAGAGAGCAAAAGCATAGTCCACAGCAACTGTCAGTAAGCAAGAATAGCTAACTTGAAAAGCTGCAGGTAGAGAATTAATTAGATTTTAATTTGATTTAATGCTTTTTACTCCCCATGTGTCCAACTTCTCAGTTTCAGCCTTTCCACTTTGTCTTTTCATTAATTTTTCCTTACACTACAGGAAGTATTTCCTTCCTTTCTTTTTCACTCAGAAAGGCAGCAAATTGCATATCTGAGCTTCCTCTCAGGCAGTGTGTGCTTGGGATTTGAAGTCAAGGAACAGTAGCCTTGATTAGACTAGGTTTTGGTAGGAGGTGTACAGAGATTTTGTTTATGTTTGAAAGATAAGTCCTAAAAAGAAAGTCTTATAAACACTTTCCACCAGTTAAGGCAAAATGCAAAATCTTAATAAGGGCTCAGTAGGAAATCTTCCATAAAAACAGATTTTTAAACAAAAGAAAGATGAAAAGCTTACTTGCTGGAAGCAAACATTTTCATAGGGATGTCTCTCTTTCACCAAAGACCCATTCAAGCCAGAACAGCCAGTAACCTGCTGGTCAGAAGGTCCCCTGGGAGATGCATGAGAGGCTTCTGTCCTAATCAACTTGTAATATTTTGTATGCAAAGTGGAAAATCCTTATCAAGGGAGACTTATGGGAAGGTGTCACAGGATGGCTGAAGAAATCCATCAGCTTCCTGCCCTTCTCTTGCCACCACTCAGTTGTTTTGATCCTTCTGCTTCCTTGCCATTCACCATCTCTGGTGCTTATCCATTTGTGGGGAGAAAATTCAATTCACTAAACCAGCAGAATTTTTTTCACTTTTTTTTTTTCCCTGGACTATCAAGCTGAGTCCATTAACTGAGAGGTTAAACAGCCACTGGAAGCAATGCAAGAAAGAAAGTGAGAATACAGGGCAGGGGGCGTAGGGATGACTCACTATGATACCCCTGTTGACAGAAACTCTGCTGTTAGAATGAAATACACCTCTGAGCTCAGCCTTGACACTACGGTCTTTGCACTAATATCACAGAAACATGACTATAAACTCACCACAGGAACAAAGATTTGACTAAAAGGCTGCTTGAGGTCAGTGCCTTTATAATTCAAATAAGCCTGTAATCCCTCTGTTCCAAAGATCTCCTCTGTCTCACCATTACAAAAGGCAAAGTATGCCAATTTGGAACTTAAAATAAATTACCTGTGTTATTATCTGGGCTAAATCTTTTCTCAGAGAGCAGGTAGCAGAAGATGCATTTCCAAGGAAAGTGACTGAAACATACTGTGCTTTCCGTTCTCTAAGCACATCTGGAGCACTTAAAAAACCAGATTGCTCAAGAAAAGCTACAGTATGCCAGGTCCTAACCCTATCTTGGATATAACAAAATCTAACCTTTGACACCAAGCTACCCCAGTACTGATCCAATGCTATTCAACAAACAGACCTTTTTTTTAAATGCTGCATAACTCCCCACCAGCACAATGTCTGTTTACTTAAGTTCTGAGCTGGCAAAGCGGATTTAGCAGCATCGCAAGAATGGAAGGTGCAGACACAGGGAAGGACTGGAATGCCGGAGGTTGTTGGGTTTTTCCCTCTCTACAATTCACATGCCCACCAGACTGCAGACAAATTAACACATATTCTGGGTGCACAGTGCTCTTACACTTAGCAGAAAAGGTCGGCTGTTGGTTGTTTAAAAGGAACTGTTCTAAGATCAAACCTCCACTGAAATTTGAAGGGCATCTAGTGCCCTGAGCAATTTGCAGTGAGCCCAAAAACTCCTTGTGCACTCCCTGACTTCTTCCCAGCTCCCCAGGAAGCTGAAGCATACCCCTGGTTTTAAACGGTCATGTTGTAATTGTATCACTCCAGGTGTTCTCAATAGGATTCCTTCCTAGAAATCAACTAAAGAGGTAAAATACAGTCCAAATCTCCGCAGGAAAAGAACAGAGCCAACAGCACAATCGGTTTCTGAAAAAGGTCTCAGTTACCATGCCACAAGAAACAGTCCATAAAGCATCTCACAGAAAACCCAAACAAGCCTTGCACCTTCCAGCTTTAGAGCAAGAACTAGAGGACTTGAGGACCTCCAACCCATATTCCAAACAAAATGGACCTTAAAAATGCACTTGTCTCCCTTGCATCCAGCTTAATGACCTGCAGATTTTCAGTACAGGCCATATCTGACATCAGCTTCAGAGCTTCACCTTCAACCAGATTAAAGCAGTTGTACATTTTGACATGAAACATGATGGTGTTTCATTTGCACAAAGCACCATCCCCACTGATGTGGTGTATTTTTGAGGGAGGAGGTGGAGTGGGGAGGAGGAAGAATTCCTACTCTGTTGTATTCAAAGCAGCCTCAACAGCAAACGTTTCAGTTTTGCTATACCTTTCAACCTCTATACTTCAGTGTCCAGCTGTCACTAGATGCAGTACTTGTTTCTCACTGTTACTCCAAGTAACATATCTTTTCATCTACACCTGAAGAAATGTTAAGCCTAAAATATCTGCAAAACTACGAATCATTTTCTAGAAAGACCTGAAACAAAGTGGTCATCCTTTGGCGAGCTGTGTGTGCAATGACTGATCATCTCTATTGTTGGCATTCCCAGAGGTCACTGAGGGGGTTCAGCTGCATTGTCCAGGACAGCACCAAAAAGAAAGGCTGTCACAGCTGGCTGACTATGCAATCTAGGAAACCAACCTGTGGGTGCCAGTAATTAAGCATCCAATTAAACGGGGCCTGAGCTCTAAGTTGACGGCAGGTTTGGGAATTTGTTTTTTAGTTTCTTTCTAAAGAATAAAATTGCCTTAAACTCTCTAAGGGTCTAAAAATCTTTCCAAAAATTCATCAAATTAAAAAAAAAAATCACTGGAAAAATTGGAGAATTTGGACAAAATTCAGATAGCTCAACTATTTTCCACATTTAATTTGGAAAGCATATACTTCAAGCCTTTGTTTGAAATGTTTCCTTTAGAATACCAATTCATGTTAAAAAAATCTGAGGGGTATACACCCTGCACCAGTTCAATACATTGAAAAAAACCAAAAGCTTTTCTTTCTGCTTGCCATCTTAAAGGAAAAATTCCTGGACACACAAGTCTCCAGCCTTCTTTCCATATACAGGCTTATTCCCCAAATAAAATGTCCTGTTGTGCTCACAGTTCTAGCTGTAGCTACACCAGCCTCTGGGACTAACTTTAGCCTTCTCTATTTGAACATTTTATCTCTTCTCTTACTTACAGTAAGAATGCACAGCAAAAGCTAAACATCCATCCAACTATATAACCCGGGTGAGTAGGGCAAACAATGATTTGATTTGCAGTTTTGTAATATCGTCCCTGTGTTTAACAATCTACTTGCCTATGCCCATCCCACGAGACTATTTTTCTTGTCTTTTTCTTCACTGTTCTTTATTAAGATAATTTAAATACTGCAGAGGCTTCAGTGAGTATCAATTAATTTCCTGAGAGTGTAGCATTCTTCATTCTTTGTTTTGAATGGTTTTTTAAATATCTGCTATCAGTGCTGTAACTCTCTAATTCCACATCATTCATTAGTTTTAAAACAGACTTGCATAAATAAACCATAATGTTAAACTAATGAGACATGTGTGGGAAGTTTCTGTAAATACAGTCCAAATTAAAGGTACAATGTCTGCATAGCTTAGATATTCTTATTCTTCACACTGCACTGAAGATGACACTGAATGCCCTTCGTTTATTAAACTTTATGAATTTGCAGAACACTCTGCCTTATTGTTCCAGCTTCTTTAAGAGAGCACCTTTGTGGTTTTAAATATGCAGTAACACACAGAATCACAGAAACACTTCAGTTGGAAGAGACCTTGAACATCATGACATCCAACTGCACTGCGAGGTCACCACTAAACCACATCCCTCAGCACCACATCTACATGTGTTTTACATCCCTTCAGGGATGGTGACTCCACCACTTCCCTGGGCAAACTGTTCCAGTGCTTGACACCCCTTTCTGGGAAGAAATTTTTCCAGCATGAACCTCCTCTAGCACAACTTGAGGCTGCCTCCTCTTGTCCTATCACTTGTCACTTGGGAGTAGAGACTGGCCCCCACCTCACTACAGCCACCTTTCAGGTAACTGTAGAGAGCAGTTATTGTAACAGTAAGCAGTTCAGGTACCTGTAAGATTTTCCCGGTAAGTAAGTTACTGTAACTGTAAGCAGTTCAGGTAACTGTAGAGAGTAGTCTCCCCTCAGCCTCCTTTTCTCCAGTCTGAACAATCCAACTTCCCTCAGTCACTACTCGTAAGAACTGTTCTCTAGACCCTTCACCAGATTCGTTGCCCATTTTTTGGACACACTCCAGCACCTCAATGTCCTTCTTGTAGTGAAGGGCCCAAAAATGAACACAGTATTTGAGGTGTGTCAAGCACGGGGGGATGATCACTTCCCTGGTCCCACTGGGCCACACTATTTCTGGTATGAGCCAGGATGTTGTTGGCCTACTTGGCCACCTGGGCACACTGCTGGCTCACATTCAGTGAACTACTGACCAACACCCCAAGGTCCTTTTCCACTGGGAAGCTTTCCATCCACTCTTCCCCAAATCTGTAGTGTTGCCTGGGGTTGTTGTGACCCAAGTGCAGGACTCAGCACTTGGCCTTGTTGAACCTCATAAAATTGGCCTTAACCCATCAGTCCATTCTTTCAGATTCCTCTGTAGAACCTACCTTCAAGCAGATCAATACACCTGCCTACCTTGGTGTCACCTGCAAACTTACCATGGGTACCACTGATCCCCTCCAGGTCATTGATGAAGATATTAAATGGAACTGGCCCAAATACTCAGTGATGGGGAACACCAGTTGTGACTGGCCACCAACTGAACTTAACTCTACTCACCACCACAATTTGGGTCCAGAGTTCCAGCCAGTTTTTTATTCAGCAAAGTATATGCCCATCCCAGCCATAAGCAGCTAGTTTCTCCAGGAGAAAACTGTGGGAAACAGTATGTCATGCTCCTATCCAAATTCTAAAGCAGAACTGCAGGCTGTAATACATTTGATTACTTAGGCATTTTAATGTTATTGTCCACCTCCATCTGTGCAAGGTTTAAACCTGGCACTGACCAATGCAGTTTATGAAAATTTAAAAAAATATGCAAGAACTAATGGCACAGGAACAAAAGAAATATACTGTTACTGCTCATACAAATTATGAGAAACTCATTAAAGCTCAATCATTTGTGGGTAAGTAAAAACATTCTCAGAGGCAAAGTGCCAGTGGAAATCTCATGAGTTTCTGCTTCTGAAATTTCCCACTAACCTCCCTTGCTGTGGAAAGGAGGCTAGAGGGGGGAGGGATGGACAGAGTCTTTGTATGGTCTACCCCTTTCTTGATCTGATGAAGGAAGATCACCTTAAGGCCATGGGCGTTCAGATGAAGGTCTGTGTCCTTACTCCCACGCAGATACAGTCAAGTTGGCTTGCCATTCTGCGTCCCATACTAGCAGCACCCCAAGTGAGTGACAACATGGGTCTCAGACTTGGATTTGTGCATAGTTTTCACAGGAGATGTGTAAGTGGCCAGTTACTCACTCCCTCCTCCACAGAAACAGGAGCCCAGAAGGGGACATGACCCACTGGGGAGTCTCACTGGTGTGTTACACACCCCAGCCAAGAGCAGGCCCTTTGGGCACAGACCTTCCTCGTGTGAGAAGCCAAAGGGGAATACGAAAACTTATGTTAATGTGTCATTAAAGAAATTACTTTTACAGATACTATGGGGGAGTTATAATTACAGTTCTGCTATGAACATTTCTCTGTTTCTTTAGGAGTGGGACTTAGTTTTTATATGGTCTATAGTGTGGTGCCTGGAACCAAAGGAGTGAAAGCAGCTGCTGGAATAGGTTTCAACATCATGTCCTTCAACAGTAAAATGCAGCCCTCTTAAACCATACTACCACAATGTCAGAGATTCAGGTATGCCCAAGATCTGTCATCACTGTGGGGCAAGGGAAGAGTCTCAAACATGCAGACAGTAGAAAAAAATAAAAATAAAAAGAGAGCTCTTATCATTCTCTTCTCCAGCAAAGCCACTTAACTGGGTAAGCCACTGACCAATGTAACTTCAGTTTGCTGCAGTCTACCATTAATACTAACTCATGACCTAAAGGCCAGCTCTGACAGTGCTCTTTCAGTCAGAGATTTCTTACTATTCTTGAAAGCAGGGAGGGGTGAAATTTCAGTGAAATGCTGCATCTTCCCCTCCTGTCTTTTAAACTTGGTTCTAGAGCCCTAATGCTTTCAACACAGTATTTTATGCAGCAGGTTTTTTAATTCACAAGTTTGTTTTCCCCACATCAACCTAAACATTTCTTAATCAGTTTTCATATATTCTACTGGCACTGAGAATTGACATTCCAAATCCCACCCCTCTGCAAATCCATATACCTGGGACTCCATTTAAATCCCTTAAATATAAAATGTGTGGCAGGGAAAAAGTATTCCATGACTCAAGGGAAGATAGTAGAATGGAAGTATATGAGCACTTTCAAACACCATAAATCTTATGGATAAATACCTTTCTAATGAGAATATAAACAGGGAAAATCTGTTCTCATGACCACCTCCTTGAAAAGAGGCAGAAACATTATGCTTCTGTTTCTAAATTCTAATGTTTTAAAAATGCACCTTTCAGCTTTCACATCTGTATTTATTGTGTCAGGTGTCCTTAACTTGATTAGAATGGTTAACACAGACTAAAGATTTTTGTCTTTCTAAAAGCTCAAGAGTAGCAACAGAAAATCAGCAAAATACCTGCCTACTAAGCTTTTGAAAAATTTCACATGCTTTCTGAAACATGCCAAAGATCAGCTCAATATTTGGGCTCTGAGTGAAGCTAAATTTATTATGTTTACAGTTGTTTTGTTTCACTCTCATTACAGACCATCTCTCTTTTGGTTACATATTTCTCTTCCTGCCCATGAATGGATGTGGAATGGTGGTGAGTGATCAATTTACAAAACACATTTTGCCAGCTTTTTCAAATCTGACAATTCCTATTTTTAGTTCAGGAGAAAGAGAAGAAAATTGCTGCGGTTCTTTGGAGTAATGATAACCGGAGACACATAGGCAGATTTGTTGGTTTTTTTTAAGGAAGGTAAGAAAAGTGAAATGATAATGCATACAAAGAGAAACAGAACTAAAATAACTGCAGATAAACTCATCCTTCCCAGAAATACAGTGTACCCAAGATCTGAGTGCAGGTGATTTACTGGCACTCTGCAGAAGAACTTGAGAGTCATTGTGCAGCTCTCCTCTTAAATTTATTATTTTTTTCCACTATGCCTCCACAGCGGCAGCTGTGGAAGGTCACTTGGGGATCACACCCACTCATTCCCAGCTCTCTACACATCCATTCCAGACAGAGACAATCTCTCCTCAGTTTAACCATCAAAGTTTCATGCATAGTTGATGGGCACTGAAATGGGTAATTCAGTGCACTCCCAGACAGACTTGTCCAGCAGAAGGGATGAACCCTTCTGAGAATGATTATCTCTTCCAAATGACTCTGGATGAAGCTCAGAGGGTTATGTCTAGGTATACAGTTATAGTTAGATAAGATGATCCCATTCGCCCTGATATGGTAATAGCTTGTATAAAATCTCCCTCCAAATGTAATGCTACTGTTTCTCCACAGGTACAGAAGGATTGTGTGAAAGGTGGGCACGGAGATAATCTAAACCCGATATTATGTAAATAACCAAAGCACCCATGTTGCTACAGCTAGTAAAGAAGAGCAAAGAGTAGTCCTAAATTAGATGCTCCAGGGTTTATTCGGAACAACCTAACACTGAGAATATGAAACTTGTGATCTTGATAGGCATGGTGTTTTAGAAGAGCATACAGATCTAAGATTGTTCAGACACCTGGACCACAACTGATGAAAAGGCTGGGACCACTTAAAGATAGTAGAGATGTGATGTATTCTTGTGTCCTACATAATTCTCATCTCCTGGCACCAAGCAGTGAGCCAAATAGTATCCCATGTTGCCATTCTTCAAAACTTCTGCAGAAGTATGTACATGATGCACAGTGCTGTAACACTCCACTTACAAATTAATCATAGAATCATAGAATGGTAGGGGTTGGAAGGGACCTCTGGAGATCATGGAGTCCAAACACCCTGCCAACGCAGGAACACCAAGGGCATGCCACATAGGAACCGTAGTTCAGCTTCCAAATGGCAAAGCAGACTGGCAATTTGCCCTCCTCCCCCAAGGGGGCTGGACTAGATGATCTTTTGAGGTTACTTCCAACCCTGAACATCCTATGATTCTGTGATTCATGTTTTAAATTAATAGAGTACTAGTAAAGCAATGAAACAATACATCTGAGTTAAGCTGTACATGGCGTGGGTAAGTTGCATTTGAGCTATATAACCATCTCAATGAGACACAGCTGTGACCAGAAACCTCCCTGCTTGTCCATTCTTGTGGCTTCTCTTGCACATACTCCAGTTTTGGCTAACGAAATGGGACTACAGCACAGTTAATTATCACAGTTAGTCTGTTATAGGGTTAATGTGTCTGAGTTAATTTGCTTTTAAAAGGAACAGAAAAACTCTTTATGAGTAAATGTATGTAAAAGTAGGATCATTTATTAGTCTCACCAACAATCTTCTACTTTGTCCACTGAAAAAGACTGCAATGCAAGTAGCTCTTCAAAAGTAGTCAGGTTGCCTGGCTCAGTAGGGAAGTGCACAATGAATAACAGGTCTAAGCAAGAATCACAACACTTTTGCATTTAAGAAATCCAGCTCTCCAGAACAGTAAAGATGTTAGGCTGCTGAATGTTGCTAACTTGAAAAAGCAATTTGCTGACTAACAAGAGACTAACTTCCCAACAGACCAAGCCTATCTCAAGTAGCTACACTTATGACAAATGAAAAATCCTCAGCCAATCTACTTTATAATTTAGTTTAGTACTAGTTTCCAATTCCATGTAATAAAACCATGATTTATATATTATTGTCTTCTCAGACTACGTTCGCTAAATTGTTTCTTAAGCACAGCCTTTTTTAGCTAAATAAGCAAAAAGATTGTCTTTAGTACTTAGTAAGAAAGGTAAAAATCTTCTCCTAAATAAATCTGATGAATTTACTTACATTAATGATAATAAAATGGAAAATCTAGATGTAAATATTTTCATTACAAGACCAATTTAAGCACACTGCAAAATCCTTCTCAGCAAGATCCTCAGAGCACGGCACAAAAGAAGCAGCAATGATTATTAAAGTATAGGTAAGCCAAACATAGAAAATTGTATTTGTCTTTGTTGATATTATATTCCTGGCTTCATGAACAAGGCCCTTTAACGCACAATTCTTACCGCAGGCCAACAGGCAGTGCTTCGTGCAGGACTGGCACAGAGAGCACGTGTGCTAGCTCACAAGGGCAGAGCATCTTTAAATAGCTATTCTATCAATGAGAGCTCAAATGGGATTTTTTGGAGGAAGGAATATATTACCCAAAGAAAACCTCACAAAATAGAAATTACACAAATTATTCACACAGAAAGATTTAAGACTTTTGTGAGTCCAATTAAGGCTGCTGGCCTCCATAAATAGGTTCATGGATCTAGCTTATGGAAGTGAACAGGCTTCCTACTGAAATAGCTTAAGAGCTGAGAAGAACCATGTCAATGATAGCAAGGAATAGCCCAGCTCAGATACAAGTAAGATGAACAGAGAAAGTGCATCTGCAACTGCAAAGACAGTATTAAAATTTGGAAAGTTATATATTAGGTCTTCTGGCAGATGACTGCCTTCTTTAAAAATCCTAGATGAGCAAGCATGTCTGGATGCTTACAACATTCTTGATCAGCCCTCCACAAATTAAAACATTGTTCTATATGTTGAAATAATTTGACCAAGTTTTGCCATCCTTTCCAAGAGATGTAACAGCAGGGCAGTGATCAATTACTGGAGATCAGCGCTGTTATAAGCACATACTTCACTGAGATGTACCAGTGAGATGTCCCAGCCACCTATCAGTATGGCCCTGAAAACATTCAACAGATGGTTCAGCTTGCATCTGACTCTAAATGCTCATCTCACTGCTGAACAAATGTAACAGAGCGTGCTCTCCAGACACTGCATCCGTAATGATGCTCTTGTAGAGTTGTCGACGCCAAGAACAAAACAACACTGACAAGTAACAACAAGTGAGATAATCTGAGTTGCTGTTCTGTCTATGTAGTTGCTGTCTCCCACTGTCTCTCACTGCCAGCTCATGCACCCTTTCAAGAATCCATGTGATGGTCGTGGCCAGAGAAGAAATTTTTCCTTATAGTTGAAAGACTCTGGAGAGGTCACTTGCTTCATCAAAAAAGCTCTGTAGCTTTCCTATTCTTCATTATATCCATTAATATTGCCACTTTTTCCTGTTACACACTCTGTAAGAAATCTTTTTATGGTTTTTAATCAAATACTCTCATTGTGGGTGACTGATGAACTTGGCACTATGATTTTGTTATGAATACCCAGTGTCTCTTTCTCCTCCTTGTTCTATCATGACCTGGGTGAAGAAACTGACATCAATAAAATTTAGGACTTGATTTGTTAATCAGTATTTAGATCTGTGATCCAACTGATTGATACATGATATTACTAAGTTGCCTGCTGCTTCAGGGACATAAGGTGTCAAGGCAAATTAAGTTTCTTTTGTGTTTCCCTAGTAGTAAGGGTCTGTAAGAGATGTTCACTTCCAAGATACCTTTTGGTTTTAATTTCTCACTCTGGCAAGGAGATCCTCATGCTCTTAATAGTTGTACTGATTACTTTCATACAATGATTCTGATGACAGGCTAGGGGAAATCAGGGCTGATAGCAAGAGTTTGGAAGGTCTATTGATGAACATCTGGAAGTGTAGTCAAGAGGAATTTATGAGAGGAAAACATCTGACCACCCCCAACCTTGTAATTTTCTTTGACTGCTCTCTAGCACCTGCGCTGAATCACGTTACCTAGCAAGTTAGTACATCTTAGGGGCCATATTAAAGGAATGATAACAGTAAACACATGAGGTAAGAAAGTAAAGGATGGAGCTAGAGGGGTAGCAGCATTATGCAGCACTGAAGACATGGGGATACACTCATTCTGGCAGAAAAAAAAACAGTGTGAAGAGAGGCGAAACAACCTGCAGAGTCACTGGTTGATGCTGGTGAGCCCAGACAAGGCGGGCGAAGGAAATTCCAGGAACTGTCAGAGGCTCCTTGACTTGCTTTGTGTTTGACTGCTGGGGCAGCAGGGATCCAACAAAAGCTGGGGTGTAGCTGTCCCTCAGGACAGCCTCTAGCTGCATGGGCAGCTATTACAGCTTAATTCCTGATGCTAACTGGAGTACTTCCAAAGTATTGATAGAAACAGTGATATAAAATCCCATCGGTAATCTCTACATTTAGTTTGATCTGATAGAAGCAGGGAGAGAGATGAATGGGTTTTGGAGATGCATCTGGTTTTATTTGAGATAAGCTGGAAGCTGGCACAGTGAATGACGAAGAACACAGCTGAAGGCACTGTGCACCCTTGGGCACTCCTCTCTCTTCTGCCAGTTCACAGATGCATTTCTACAACACGGTACTTTCCCAACTGTTACTTTTTTGCCCCCTGCACTCCGTGACTTCCTCCACTCCACCTGAGTGACACATACATGAAAGAGACTGCACTGGAGTCCACGAGTATTGTCTGGGGATTTGTCCTTTCTTTTTAACATAGAACAAAACTCAGATTTCTTCTCCTCATGATTTCACTGTCAACACTATCACTTGAATATCACATGGCTCCCCTCCACAGTGACATGCAGGATACACCAAATATTACAGGAGATGACCCAAGAAAATTCCAGCCCTCCTGGTAGGCAGTAGGAAACTTAACAACTCCCATTCCCTGGTGACCAGTGGGCATGCTGAGACAGTTCTTTGCATTTTCTATGCTTATTTTTCTATTATTAGAGTGAGATTAACAGTGTTCAGTAGCAGCTTTTGAGACCTACAAATTCTTCCTGTTCTGGAAGAGCAACCTGAAGACCTATTTTTCTCTAAATTTAAAAAAAAAGAAAAATCTTTCATTAACTCATTATTCCAATATAGCTCTTACATTCTTAAATTCTAGAATTTTCTAACCAAGTACAAAGCACAATAAGTATTTCAGAAACTAACAAAATGCTAATAATTTGAACAAAATTGCTTCAGCTGTGGGTTCTGTCCTTTACTTTGTTCCCTAACAAATTTTGAGAAAAAAAAAAAAAAGCACATTTTCCCCACAACCTTTTTTGCTTTCAAGTACTTTTTAAGAAAAAAAAAAATCTACTTTCAATACCAGTGAAATTCATCATATTATGACAGGAAAGCAAAATTGTTTCATTTCATAAGATCTTCTAACAGCATGAAGCTAACCCCATGGTCTCTGAGATAGAAATTCTGCCAGCTCTAGACTTACAAAAAATCAGCAGAGAAAAAGAAGTTTCTCAGATGGAACTGTTAGTCATGGTATGAAGAATGTATGTCCCCTACAGATGTTATAGCTATTTATAAGATAAATCCTGATCATCACTATAGGAATTCTATAGCCTTCTTTAAAGTTAATGCTCCAGTTCAAATCAATCTTCTTTTGACAATGTTTGCCTAATATTTCAGTGTTGAACAACATTTCCAGGGTTACATTTACAGTGAGCCTACTGGGCACTTTTAAATCTGTATTCCAGACTTCACAGTTGCTTCAGAAAGACTTCTTTTAATTCTCCAATGCTTCACAAATATTTCCAGGAAAGATAAGTACAATAAGCATTGATAAATGCTTGTCAAGGGCACATCTACACTTGCAAGTTAATTCCAGTTAACATTAGGGTTAATTTAGAGCACGCGACAGGTTGTAGAACAGCTCCCTGGAACAAAATATTCGTTCTGGAATAAAATTACCTCATTCTCACATTCAACACTTGAACTGTTTTGAGTAACATGAGATAAACGAGAACAAAGCATGTTTGTTCCATTTTGTGGGATCATTGGTCTACTCAGGAATCACAGTCTAGGGAATTCAAAACTAAATGAGGGATACGAAAATACCTTAAGGTGTCTCCAAGGGACTCAAGGTTGCATAAATATAGAGTCACGGGTGTCAAATGGCAGCAGCCTTTTTAAAACCAACGCTACATTTACACACTTCAAAGGCCTGTGTTACGCAGAACATGGTGCTACATAGGGCACTGCACACCCCTGTACCAGAGAAAGACTTTTTTATGGGGATGCCTCTCTGCCATCAGCAACACATCCCTCCACTCCCTGCCTACACCTTCATGTTCACAGAGAGGCAGCAGGGGGTCTGGTTTTGGAAAGACATGGCGAACTCTTTGGTGGGGGCACAAAAACAGAGATTTTTTTTTTTTTTTTTTTGAATACCTATGGACTTGACCTCAGTATCTCCACTTCTCTACTCTCAGAAATTTGGAACAAAAGATAAACTGTAAATGCTTGTACTATCTGATTAATAAGAAAATCTTGGTAGAAGCACTGAGTACTGTCCCTGCATAGAGAAGGATGCTGTACTGTAAACAAAGGTAATGGGGTTTTTTCAGCCTTGGTGTTGCTGGCCATGAAACGTGCTTTGAGGTTATGGAGTTTCTGCAATTTCATTTTCTTAAAATGCCATTTTGTGTGCTTAATCTGTGTTTTTGTTTTGTTTTTTCTACTGTCTTTTAACATCTTCCCTTGTTTTTCACCTGAAACCTGTGCTGAAAGAGGCAGCACTGATGAGGCCAAGGCAGTTAAACCTCCGTAATTCTCCATTCCAAGTACAGCATTTGGAGCAAAGAATAAAATGAGACCAGGTGCCCAGGCTGCCCTGGCCAGCCACACACTCTGATAATCCACAATGGATCACCGGGTGAGGAGCCTTAGACACCCTTGAGGTGGCCTGGGTCCCATGACACAAAAGCCTGAACCTATTTCAACCAAAAACTTACCCAGGGATTTAGGGGGAAGGGATCACAAGCAGAAGATGAAAGTGAGGTTCTGCGGAAAAAGGAGGAATAAATCTAAGAAATTGCTCCACCCCAGACCTTCTCATACTGTATCCCTGATGGTATACAAAGTACTTGGACATTCATGGTACCTGCTGATGTTGACACTCAGCAAAATAACATTAATCACATGCTGCAGAGAATTCTGGTGTGCATCCAGAGAATATTTAGGTGCAGTAAAAACAGGAAGACAAAGATGGTTTTGTTTTTTTTACTGTTCATTTACATCTTTGTATTTTTTGTGTGGTCTCCTGTAAATGCTCTTTACTTCCAAATCCTTTTGCAACCTCTCTGTGCTCTGTGCTCTTGAGGAAATGAAACTGCATTAGGCA
This sequence comes from Chloroceryle amazona, assembly GCA_027560015.1. NCBI lineage: Eukaryota > Metazoa > Chordata > Aves > Coraciiformes > Cerylidae > Chloroceryle > Chloroceryle amazona. The sequence goes on from JANHFX010003944.1 coordinate 64,969, forward strand.
TTCACAAGGCCGGAGCTCTGGCCTTGTAAAACCAGTGCCTAAAGAGTATCTTCAGAAGAGCAGGGCAGGGAGAGCAACTGTAATCCTCTGGTGTTTGGGCAACCTGGCTTTCCAACACCCCTGTGTGAGAAGTAAGAGACAAACTGTGGCCAGCACATGAACGCAAGCTCAAGTAATGGAAGCCCGTGGAGGCCGCAAAGGTGGAGACATTTAAAAGGTCATGCTCGCCCTACAGAGTCCAATCACAGAGGCCCGGTGACACTTTTACTGAGCAGGCACTCACCATAGCTGCAAGAGTGCCAAGCTTTTGTCGCTGCTCTTTCGCTCCCTAGGAAATACCACGTCCCTGCCTTCCCTGCCAAGGGGGGTGGCACGCAGAACCGTGCACCTAACAGAAGAGCTGCTTTCAAAGAGAAAGTCAGACCACTGTTTGTAGCTTAATCCACCAAGCAAACTGAAGTTTTGCAGAGAGCTTTTTCCCCTCAACAGACAAGTGAGTCAGCTGACATTCTGCTCTACACCCTACTTTTGGTGACTTTACTGAAAGAAAGAGGGTGATGGCAGACAAAGATCCAAGAAGCAATCTTAGCACAGAGTTCATTCAAGCAATATTTAAAGCAAGTAACCTCAAACTCATGGACTAAAATCATAATAGAAGCAAGATGACTCAAGTATACAAGCTGTAGGAACTGGCTATATAAATGCTTCCTGCTGTAGATTTCACTGCCATATAGTTCCAAAGATAAAATCTAACGTGAAAAGAAAAAGCAATGTAATACCTCACATTTCAAACCCAAATCATGTAACTGGGATAAAAGGAAACATGCTGTTTAAAAAATACTTGCATTAATATATATAGCAAACTTTGTATATTTATAAGCAATTATAAAAACTGCGTTAAGCAAACTATATAGAAGGTAATGTGGGCCTAAATATAAAATTGCCATAATAATATCAGGCTTTCTGCTTAAACCAGCCTTTTTTGTCTTAACAAAAATGTATTTTGAATGACCTTTTCAGGCAATGGACATTTCAGCTAGTTTCAGGGCAACGGCCTATTCTTAATTTACTATTGTTTTACTTTAAGGAACTCCCAAGAATAGTTAACTGAATAAGTAACAGTCCGGCATTAGGATCTCTGTTTTTTCCCCAGCTGTTCCCCTGTTTGCTGTCTTGTGTTTTTTGTCTTGTTAGATACACATTAACCTGTTAGACTGACCTTCACTTCCCCCCCAAACCCTACAACACATTAAAATTCTTTAAAAAGGCAACTCGAGAGAGACTGCCTTTTGCTAAACCTCCTAAAGCGAGCTCTACAGATTGGTCTGGCATGCATTGTGTACATGCATCTGTCACAAAAATTTGATGACAAATCATCTGTTTCCTGACAGATAGGCTGCACTGACTTCAAATTCCCATGAAATGTCTTTGTCCATGAGGAAGAAAAACATTCTCCTTTAAAGCAGAGACCATTCTCAAACTTCACTTCAGTCCTTCATTTGCTGTAGTCTGTATTATCATTTATTTGTACTATAATTTTTTCTGGATCAATTAAAGCCTGTGGCAAGATACATCTTCCTGATCATCTTTTGGAAAAATGTAAAGCGACGGGAACTAATGAACGGAATGAAAGTAAATGTTTCACAGCAATAATGCTGTTTTCAGAGGGTGAGAAATTAAAATCCTTTTTAAGACTGACCTACCCCAGTTTGTTTAAAGCTAAACTGAACTTGAACTGATAAACCACTCTTTTGAGATTAACCTGGATCATGTACATTCAGCAAAACACTGTAAATCTAAACATACCTGAATTGGAGTCAAACTTCGTTTCTGACCTGCAAAATAAAATAAAAAGACCTTAAGTTACAAGAACTGCTTTATGCCATAAAAGCCATTTGACAGACTGATTCAGCCTCAGCAAATATCACCTTTAACAAGACTGTCTACCTGGGTACATTAATATTTAATGCATTCAAGGACATTTAAATCCAAATGATAACTATTATCTTTAATATTTTGAGGGGTTTTTCCAATGTACAGCTACAAAGAAGATATTTTAAAAGAAATCACAAAATGAATGCAGAAAATAGAATATAAATTTAAAACAGGATTAAATTATATGCTGTGAGCCATGGCATACAGTTGTTCCTATGAAATAAATATTGTTTTCATTCATTTTCATTTTTGAAACATCATTAAGAGGATTTAATTTATTCATGAATGTTTCCAATCTATTTTTGAAGCAGATACCGTTTCATTAATGTCATATGTATTGTATCCAATGATCTGTACTTAATTGTACAACATCCTAGGAGGGTTTTGTTTGTGTGTGTCTTCAATTTACTCACTCTGCACATAGGAGTAAGTGGTTTGATTTTCTTAAAAGTGGAAAGCGGGGGGTAGGAGAGAAGGATAGAAGAAGGGAGCCAGACTTAAATTTTAACTTGTTTTAAAGTCCTTGTGAAAAGACAATGATGTGTGCATTATGCACCATTAGCTCTGGTTGTGCACTGCAGATTTTTCTCTCTCTAACAAGTAGTGTTTTCTTCCAAGCGCTTAGCACTTAGCAAATGAACCCTATAACCTGTATATTTAATAAAAGGGAGAAAAAATTAGCCCTTGTGGGAACATCATGTTTCAGATATAGGTTAATAATACTTGTAAATGTAGAAGCCTTTGAAGATCTAAATTCAACTGTGGGAAAACTTCAGTTGGGTAATTACTCTCAAGATGCTGCTGATGTGCTGTCAAGCAGAATTAACCCTATGACTAGGCCTATCTACACAATCTACTATAAGACAGCATTGTCTATATCAAGCTCTCAAACCAATTAACGGGCATGTTCCAATCAGATTTATATTGCCCACTAACAATCAGTGGTACACATGGTCATGGCTGTCACAGCAGGACACAAGGTCTGACCAGCAGGAGATCTGTTAAAGGATGTTACGTTGGCAGCAAAATGCATTTGAACAGAAATCCTGAGGAGGAAGTACAATGTTGGATCCTTTTACACTGCATCAAGGAGAGGATATATTTTGGGAAGTTACAGTCCTTTTTTCTTTTTTCAAAAATAAATGACTTAAGCTCAGAAACTAATGGCAGATTTATTTTCTTCTTTTATTTTGCAAGCTTGTACAAGGACATATACATGTATTTTACACGTACCTTCTATATTTTATATAATTGGCATTATAATCTTTACCAATGGTACAGTGAACAAATACGAAATCAATCGTGATCTGAAAAATTAGTAAGTTCACATTGTTAGCTACAGTTAAAGCCATCAGAAAGAAAACAACTCCCTTCCTACTTCCTGCTCATTCTCCACTTTTGCCCAGTACTCACTGTTTTTATGGCTTAAATATAACTCTCACGTGGTGAAAAGATGGAAGGGAAAAAACGACACTTATCTTCCTAATTTGTACTTTTAAACTACCATCAAAAGCACTGAATAAAGAAAGAATGATGCTGATGTGCCTCCAAGAATATTGCCACCAGTAACTGTCCAGGGCACCAGCCCATGCTCCAGTTTGGCAGCGTATTTCAGTTGCTATTTGAGCCCAGAAGTCCCCACCTTGTGAAAAGTGCATGCCGGGGGGGATTTCCACTGAGTCCCAGGTAAAGCCACTTACTAAGTATTTTATTTACAATATTCTCCTCAAGCTGCAGTGTATCTGTCTAGACTGTTTTCTCTACTATCATCGTTCTAGCAACACTTTAACACTTATACAGTCAGAGACAACATATGAATCTTGCTCTCAGCATCTGTTTATCTGCACAATCATCTTCTCACAGCCTGAATTCTAGATATGTGGTATTAGTTGATCAAACAAAGATCCTGATTCTCAGACTGTGTGGATTGGTACGGACACGTGTACTGTGACTTGCGGCATCAACAAACAGGCCCAGGGGCCAAGATGGCAGGGAGGAGGGAGGAGGGTCACAAGGGTCACTGGGCACTGTAATGAGTACCAAAGCTCCAGTCATAAATTACCAGACAACAAATCAGAGAACTGATACAGGGCAATAAATGAATAGAACTTTGTCTGGAAAAAGCAGAATAGCTAGAAAGGAAACACAACATGGGAGGTAGCCCTAGGAGCCATCAAGAGGAAGAAGGTCACCTACGTTGTGGTCACCATGTCACCTTGGGAAAACAATGCAAAATTTAGGATTGCAGTATTTTTAGAGCTATTAGATAGGCACAGAAAAAAATGAATAAAATAACACAGCATCTTTGGCATTGCAAATAAGCAAGAAGTATCAATGTGAGAGAAGTACTCTGCAAGAATACAGTCATCCTGACTACTTGAAAGAATGAGAAATCTTCTAGTAATTTCAATGGAACTAGCATTTTCCCCCCTAAATACTTCCAGCATTTACATTTTTTTCTTGACAGCATGCTAGACAAAGGTATTGGAAACTAATTGCACATAGGTGTTAAAAATATGTAACTAAAAAATGGCCAATAAATAGGAAAAATTAAATGCTGAAAGTACATTCCAAAGGGATGTTCTGTTACACACAAAAATACTCACTTTTGACTCCTTTATGCTTTTAAAACTACCTTTACTAGAAGGAAAAACTTCTCTGTACATTGTTTGTTATCATTGCCCATACTCTGATACCAGCCTAAGTCTCCTACCAGACAAGATGTACCTTTGCCTGTAGAACAGCTTTGTGTGTGTTTTCTCTACTTTTGCCCCATAGGAGTACTCTGAAAGCCAGGGAAACACTCATAAATATCTTTGGAGAGAAGTCAATATGCATAAAGAGAGCAAGAGGGTATTTATAAAGTGTTTTCCGTTTCCAACTGTGTTATGACTCAAATACACACAACACATGGCAATACAAATGCCAAGTAGCTCAACATAAGATTCAGGAAAATAGGGAGCTACTGGAAAGGATTAGCTAAGGATAACTTGCCACAATACTTTTAAAGATCCCAGAAATAATAAAATATATGACAGTAACTTTATCTGTACTACTAAGAAGCCTAAGATTTTGACTCCTTTTAAAAGGCGCTGTAGAAGTAATGTCCTCTGCTTTGCAAATACAGATGCTCAGACTGCCAAGTACAGAGAAAGAGAAACAGAACAAAGGTTGTAGAGATGCGGGTGTTGACCTCTTCTGCCTCATAACTAAGGACAGAACAAGAGGAAGTGGCCACAAGTTGCACCAGGGGAAGTTCAGATTGGATATGATGAAAAATTTCTTTAGTGAAAGAGTAGGTAAACATTTGAACAGATTGCCCAAGGAGGTGGTGGAGTCACCATCCCTGGAGGTATTCAAAAAGTGAGTAGATGTGGCACTTCAGAGCATAGTCTAGTGACCATGGAAGTGCTGGGTAGAAGGTTGGAATTGATGATCCCGGATGTCTTTTCCAACCTTGATTCTATGATTCTATGAATGATAATCACTGTATTTTTCTATAGTGTGAATTTTCAACTCCTGCCTTCCAAAGTATGACTGAATTGTTCAGTGACACATGCTGTGGTGTGACAAGACACACTACAGCTGAAGCTAACAGATATCTGCTGTTTGCCCATGAAGCAGCTTTTGCTGAGGATAGTGGAAAGGGGACTTACTGCAGAACCTTTACTGTTGTGGTACAACTGCATTTTTCTTTTACCCTTCTTGATTAAGCCTTTAACAGGGTTATTCAGATTTTGTTGAAGCCCATCATTGCGAACAGCCTTTGAAAGCCCCACAGCTTTTTCAGAAAGCACCTGATGAAACCTCTGCAGCTTTAGTCCTTTTAACATTGAAGGAGTCATTGACTCCTCTTGGCTTTCTTACACCTTTTCATTAGCAGTTTAAACAAGGTTGTTCCTTTCAAGGTTTTGCTTTAACAGTGCTAAACACAACATTGGTAGGGGCAGACATTCAAAATACTACTCCCCTGTAAAGGGGGACTTTGATTGAATAAATATCTGTTACAGCTGTAAAGATGAAAGGTGCAGCTTTGGTACATCTCCCTTTTCAAAGAACTTTACTCCATATTGGCCTGGGCAGTTTGCTGAAGAGACAAGGATCTATCAGGCTCCTGATGCAATCCAAGCCAAATGATGTCCCCACCCAGGTGACAGAGCAGAATAGTATCATTCCTCTCTCTTTTCTGTTTGCCCCCAATAGTACAGAAAATACCAAGTTGGAGTGTCAGCATTCTTGGCTACAGCACTGCTGCCAAGCTAAGAAGGCCAGGTCAGAAATGGTCAGTTGTGAACATGTCCCTGGACACTCTGCTGACCTATATCATGCCCATGCAAACTGGCACTGTCCTACACAGAACCTAGGCAAATTGTAGGGAAGGCTCAGGCCAAGGACCATTCCCCACAAGCAGGATGAACCAGGATGCTCAGTTTCAGAGGAGAGCAATTTAGGTTAACAAGCCACATCTTGTCACCCGCCCTTAGGGCCAGAGAAGAGGCTTTTGCCCATTTTACTTACAGGTATGGACATAGCCCTGAAAATGCAAACCATTACCTGAAACCACTGACCTTACTCATGAGCCCAAATTCCAAGTAACAAGGCAAGCTTCCAGAAAGAAAAATACAGAAGTACTCCAATGTAAAAAGTAATACCTGATGTAACTATCCAGGAATTTATGAGTCCTGCACCATGAGGGAATTTGAGAAGCCCCCGAGCATTAAGAACAAAGTAGTTCCTTAGGCAGCAGAAGGAGCAAAGCTGGGCTTGCTGCTGCGTTGTGACCAGAGGACACCCTGTGGTGTCTAAGGTGCCAGAACTACTCGCAGGTACTTCCCAGAGCTTGACATTTGTAATGCCTCTCTCCCACCCTCGTGTGGATTTTCTAATACGATAATATATATATTATTGCAATAACATTATCTGGTATAATCTAATAATATAGTTGAACTTCTGTTCAGGTCTCCCCTCAGAGAGGGCTTGAATGTGATCTCTCTCCTGATTTCATGAAAGTTTTAAGAACTTAATATCTTTGAGGTTTAATAGCTACTCCCCTGCCAAATTTGGCTGAAATTGCCAAGGAGATTAAATAATACAGCTTTCTTATTAGGAGAGGATTGACATACAGACAGCACGATGCTGTAGACCTTAATACCTTAGGAAGCCTGCTTAAAGATATATTTTTACTCTCACTTTCCTAGACTCCAGAAAAGACTGATTCACTGTTGATGGCTGCTGTGACAATTTCTGTTCTGTATATTAATTAAAAGTCAAATTCAAAAAAAGCATTTTAATGTTTTAGTCAATGAGTAGTCTCCGGGTGAGTTCTATGCAGAGTTCATTTTACTCTGCGAGTTATAAACACATATATATATAAATCTACAGCTTCTGCAGTCATAATCAGTAACAAGCCAGCCTACCTGGTTTTACTTCAGGTACATATATACACATAGTAAAGCACAAAGCAGGTTAAGATTAATCAGATCTTCCAAGAAGGGTGACTGATGAACAGTCAAATACAAAGCAATGTGAATTTTAAACAGGGCAAATTTTGTTATCAGCCTTAAAAGTTCACAAAGAATCCATTGAAATTATATAGCAAAAATATAAAAGACATTTTTAGTAAAATTAGTGGAAGTTATCTATACATATCTCTAGGATTATTAAAATCTTTACATTTATTTAGTTTTATTTCTAATTACCTTCAACAAGGATTTGCAATTCAGCCATGCTCAGCAATAAATAAATCAAAGCAGTTTCACAGGCTTGTCTCTATGAGAGACTTAAATATTTAAAATGTTACATTTCACATCCTCTTTTCCCTCTTTTTTTGAATCCTAATGCATTTCTCTTAGAAAAATCTACATCAGTGTTTGCCTTTTGGAAAGGACAGTTCTTGTAACATCCTCTGCTTTGCAAAATGAGATTGCTCATTTTTAACACCACCAGCCTTCTTGAGGAGACAGTCACAAAAAATTGCAGGAACTCTTCAAAGTTTTATGATCCTCAAGCTTCTTGGAGCTGCATAAGACCTAGTAAAGTCCTCAGTTTGGATGAGAATGCTTGGTAATACTGCCTGCTAACCCACAGAGCCAGCAGTGTGTCCAAGCAGCGAAGAAGGCCAGGAGGATGAGGGAAGGGATCATCCTGTACTCAGCACTGGTGAGGCCACACCTCAACTATTGAGTTCAGTTCAGGGCTCCTCACTACAAGAAGGGCATTGAGGTGCTGGAGCATGTCCAAAGAAAGACAACAAAGCTGGTGAAGGGTCTAGAGCACAACTCTTGTGAGAAATGGCTAAAGGAACTGGGGAAAAGGAGGCCTGAAGAAGAGGAGACTGAGGGGAGACCTTATTGCTCTCTACAACTACATGAAAGGAGGTTGTCATGAGGCAGGGGTCAGTCTCTTCCCCCAGGTAACACATGACAGGACAAGGGGAAACGGCCTCAAATTACACCAGAGGAATCGTATAACGGTAGGGGGTGGAAGGGACCTCTGGAGATCATCAAGTCTAAACCTCTGCCAGTACAGGAACACCTAGGGCAGGCCACACAGGAACAGATCCAGGTGGGTCTTGAAAGTCTCTAGAGAAGGAGGCTCCACAACTTCTCTGGGCAGCCTGTTCTAGTGCTCTGTTAAGCTCACAGTAAAGAAGTTTCTCCTCATGTTGAGGTGGAACTTCCTGTGTTTCAGCTTGCTACCATTACCTCTCATCCTACTACAGGGCACCACTGAAAAGAGACTGGCCACTTCTACTTGACACCCACCCTTCAGATATTTGTAAGCAGTCATAAGATCCCCAGTCTTCTCTTTTCCAGGCTAAACAGCCTCAGGTCTCTCAGCCTTTCCTCATAAGAGAGATGTTCCACTCCATCATCTTCATAGCTCTCCGTTGGACTCTCTCTAGTATATCCTTGTCCCTTTTGAACTGGGGAGACCAGAACTGAACACAATACTCCAGATATGCTCTCACTAGCGCAGAGTAGAGGGGGAGGAGAACCTGCCCTGACCTGCTGGATACACTTCTCTATGCACCTCAGAAGGTTTAGGAAGTTTTGATAGGACATAAGAAAAAAGTTCTTCACTGAAGAGACTGTCAAGCACTCAAACAGGTGAGTCAGGTATTTAACAGATGTGTAGATGTGGTAGTTATGGACATGATTTAGTAGTGGACTTGGCAGTGCTGGGTTGACAGATTCACTGACCTTAAAGGTCTTTTCTAACCTAAACAATTCTATGATTCCTACGCTGGCAAGGGCTAACTTACTCCAAACTAAATGTTATTAAACAGTAGCTGCTGGTTTTGATAAAGTTTTGCGATGACACTAAGAGTCAGTCAGGACAGATGAAGTTGCTAAAGTAGTTCTATCAGATCTTGCTAGAGACACTACAGCAGCTACTTCATATGGCCTCTCCTAGCAAGATAGCCAGTGCTGATTTGTCATTTGGTCTGCTCAAAGGACATAAAGATTATTAAGTAACCTTAAAGACCATTAATTAAGCATTCAGCATGGGGGTAAGTAAATTCCTTGTATAGATCTAGCCTGATGACTGAAATCCTCCCTTGTTGGTACAATGCTAACAGCACTGCAATTATTGCCCAGCTATGTTTTGTTTTTCTCATTAATTGCTTTCGGACAGATCAGAGATGTTGAGAAGACCTAATACAGTTCAAAAAAAATCAAATGAAAACATGACATGAATAAGGGTGTTGCTGTTTCTCCCAGCACATGTTCAGAAGAGCCAACAGCATTACCAAGAATTCCATCCAGGAAGCAATAAAGGCAGCAGCAGGTGATTTATGAAGACTTGGCAATTTATTCCCTGGCCTTGAAAAACTGGAAACTGACACAACAATAATATTTCTTTTTTTTAAAGGAAATCATTCTCCCAGTCTTCCCAGTTCCCATCTATACCACATCTTTCTCACACTGTCCTGCATATGGTAAAGGACATGACTGTGGCTTATTAAATATGGAATAGCTCCTCTCGTATGGCAATAGCATGAGTCGTGGCTTTCACTCTGGTCTAGTCTAACCTCCTGTTGCCATGGCTATGGACAGAATGGTATTTTTGCATAATGTACAAGAAAAAGCCTTGAAAAACTAAAGTAGGAACAATCTTGTAAATACACTTGGCCCTTAGAAAATGCAGAGGATTCTGGTTGTGTAGGTGGCTCCTATAAATTGACACAGAAACATGCAACCTTGCTGCAGAGTCTGTCCAGACATGAAAAATATGGTTCACAAAAAATTTAACAAGAGCAGGTATGGTTGATAAGCATGAGGATTTTTTCTTTGGCTAATTAGTTTTCTATTAGATCAACGTGCTGCATCAAGACATGCCCCAGCCAGACGAGGTGAGGTCCAGTGAAGTGGAAACCATGAAAAAACACCCTAGAGAAAGGTGAGGGGAGCAAGGCTCCTTCTTTTAGCATCAGCCTGCAGCTAGACTGGACTAAGTGTAACACAAAACCACATAAGGGCTATCTTGCAGAAAAGGAGGTCCTTGAGATTAGTTTACTGTCTCCCTCATTTATTGCTTTCTTTAGGCAGCTGTACTAGGATATAGGAGAATGTCTGGCGTGAAAGTTCAGAGATGGAATAATTAGATTCAATGGCTTGATTAGGGATTTTATGTGTTAGGCACCTTTGACTGTGGAAAAGGTTAAAGCATGTTCTCCATAAAGCTTGGGAGGTTTCTCATAACACTAATACAAGTAGGTAGATGAAGAAATGTTAAATTCCTAATTGTTTCTTTTATCTTTCCTGTGATAGAGACAGAATTCTGTTTTAAAGACATATCAAAACCAGGTCTTTTATCTGGAGTGTAAAATTCATGTGTTCCCTGACCTCATGTGTCACATGGTAATGAAACAACATAAATCAGAAATGTTAAAAGTTGAAGTTTGTTAATATTACTGCTGAAGCTCCAGCCTCTTTCCCAGTTAAACTGACAGGTCCATAGTCCAAATATATATATTTACAGATTACAACGACACAAAGAAAAGAATTAATGGATACCCAATGAGAAACAAATGGAAATTCAAGTTTCAGATGACTATCTAGAAATTAAAAACAAAACAAAACAAAAACAAACAAACAAAAATGGCCACCACAAAAACAACTTGCATTTTAAATGGGGCTGTGGACTTTCTTTGCATTGTACTACCACCTTACTAAGAAAATACTTTGGTGATTTACACTCTGTGGGGAAAGTTTTGTTAACAGCATACATTGTGCATTCTCTATCTGTGTTTCCTTCTCATTTTTTTAGCTGTTTGGACTGAAGCAGCAACTTCCCTACCTGAAGAAGACATTATATACTGGTGTTTTGGGTCAGTAAACAAAAGACAACAGATCCCTATTGGCCTTTCCATTTGTTCCCATACTTGCCAGTTACTTCACAACAAGGGGTTGAATCTGATGTAGACCAGAGGTGGCAAGAGCTCATAAAGCAACACAAAGACTTCGGGTGCATTGGGCTAAGGCCAGTTCAGGTTAGGGACACAATCAGTAAGGTGTTTTTTGCAGGTGCCCACTAGCCTAGGATTTATTAAAAACAAAAATCAACTTCCCTCTTTCCCTCTCTCTCCTCCCATAAAATCCATGGGAAGTCTCAAAGAAAATCTGAAAACAGTGACATTTCAATATAGCTCATTTCACATAGAGAAATCCAACTCATTAACTCAGAAAAGTCAAAACTGTGCCAAAGCTTACTGCGCACTTGAGATAATCACAGGTAAGCCTCACATTGCAGGCTTTCCCCCGTATTAAATAGATTGTGAAAGCAACTGGAAACTAGTTCACATTCATTTATGTGAACTACTGCTGTCCTATCTCGCCCCACAAAAAACTCTTCTCTTTCTCCAGCAGACGACAGAAAGGAAGCCAGTCTTGAAATCAGAAGGTGAAATCCTGGCTCCATAGTACTCATTTATCAAATCTGAATCGACTTTAACAGAGCTAGGATTTCCCCCATAAAGATTTAGCTAGAGTAAGCAGCGGAATGTTTAAAGGGCAAAGTAGAAAACCAGGTTATGGAGACTTAAGATCCTCAATTTGTACCCCCAAGCCAAGCACCACAGTAACACCTCACGTGAGAATATTGCCTTGGCTGAATTTGTAACAATCAGTTTTCCAACTCAAGAGATTCATATTACAGAATTTTCTTCAGGTAATTCTCCTAACAGAGGAATAAAACAATGAAGTGCTTTTTCCATCTTCACACACAGCCTCTTGAGAACAACTATCACTGCCACATCTGGTGATTTTGAAGCTGTATCAATTTTATTTTCCTTTGTAAGCTATTACTGACCTAATTTTCTCTATTATTAGTGCTACCATCACTACATCCTGCTTCATGCTACTGTAAAAGGTACCTCTTCAAGTGAGAGGGGCTGAGTCATTGTAAACTGAGGGAAAAAGAACAAGCAAAAAAATGAAGTTCTTTGACAGAATGAGCACAAGCAGCCAGAAATAAGAAAAAAATACATGAATAACAACTGAATCTGTGCAGAACAACGCAGTGATTGAGGTAATTCAATCAGCACTGCTCCTAGTCTCAGATTTAGGGCTATAATTCCCATAGTACTTCCAAAGAGTGTATTTCATGCAATACATGAAAACTATTCTTTCTTTCTGAATCCTTACTTCAGTTTCTAAAGCACCTCTCCATGTGTGCTAAATGGGATGGATGAAAATTTGGTAAGTAATGCAATTTTCCTGGATTTTGTTTTCTTAACTGCTTGAGTTCTAAAAAAGCATCTGCATTTTTTCCCCCACTATCAGTTAAAATGCTGTAGCATGGATACAGCATTGCCACTTGAGATCCAGATCTTAAAGCTACTTGTGAGTAATGCTAATAACCAAAACTCAGTATTTATCAGTGCAATGAAGGGCATGGCTGCATTTGAAAAATAATACCAAGAATTACTACTTTTTTTCCCGATAAATTACCTATTTTACCTGAATGTTATTGTACTATCTTAAATTACTAACAGTCTATATCCTTATTATGACAAATTTTAATATGACATTAGTATTTACATTGCTTCTCTTGCATCCCTTAACCATTTGAATGGCTTAAATGATCTTATACAATTGTAGAAGTACTAGAACATACACAACATCACACAAGAACACTGCAAATAAACTAAGAGATAAAAATCTCAGAGCTGTATTTAGCATACTCACTTGAATAAAGGAGTCCCACAAACAACACATTTGTATATTCCTTGAGCTTTATGATGTGTGTACTCCCCCTCAAAGGCACTGGGAAAACAACAACACTACATTTTAAAAATAAATAAAGAAACTTTGAGGGGTTTTAATTATTAAATTAGCTAGAGTTTAGAAAAATGTTACAGAAAGCCCCCACAATTTAAGAGTTGGCAGTTGTTTTTTATTAAAGGCAGCAAATAAAGCAGGCACAGGAAAAGGGGAATGTCCTCATTAGTGCACCTCAGGTGTTATGTATCATGCAAGAGGAAGTGAATTGTCCCACAGTTCAAAGGACAGAACAACAACAAAAAGGGAAAAACTGGAATCCTACCCTACTTGGCAAGCAAAGCGTTAAGTTTTTGTAAACATGACTGTTTGACATGTGGCTCAACCTGACTGGGCCTGTCTTTAGGAAGAGTGCAGGTGGTGGGCTCAGCTGCTGAGGCAGAGGTGCGAAGTGTCCCCCACCGGCCGACTGGGAGCTGGGAAGCCCTGGTGCTGGGCCAGGCTGGGATGGGCTGCCAGGGCAACAGAGGCATTGTAGCTGAAAATGAAATAATTGGTCCACGATTTCAAGCTGTGTGCGCCTTATAATTTTAGTTGAAAAGCAATATTACGGCTTTAAGGGAATATTTTTCTAAGTTAACAATCTAAGAGGCTAGGAGGTCATTCATCTAATATGAATCAGCTGCGCTAGCCCAACAAAAAGCCTATGTGCTCAGCAGCTTGTTTTTATTATCCTTTCACCCTTTTTATGAAGTCCAATTTTTTTTTATAAACAGGATTTTTAAGAATGACCTAATCTCCGATTGTTTGTGTGCATTAAATCATGTTGTTGGTCCCGTACACAAGAGCGAGGAGGGCTGGCGGAAAGGGAGGCCTCCCGGCAGAGGCCAACACCCCCCTGCCCCTCTGGGGTGGCGGGTCGATAAAGTGGGCAGGGGTAGAGATGGGGACTGTCCCTGCCACCCCCTCACCACCCCACCCCCAGCAAATTCAGCCACTGGTACTTGCTGTCAGGAGGAGTGCTGTCGATTAACTGGGACCCCACGTGTAGTGAGTGGAGAGCCCTCTCAGGTCATGAATGAAAACAAGCAGTTACATCATTAGTACACTGGAGCAGAGGTAAAGCCAGGGCCTTATGCCAAGCTCAATGGTATAAATTAGAAAACAAAAAATGGCTAGGCCTTGGCAAGTTAACTTCATGCTGGAATCAGCTGAGAGAGAGACTTTATTCACTAAACACAGTCTTGGAAGCAAGTCCCTTTTCTTTTTTCCTCCAGGACTCGGGGCTGGCTTCCAGCGACTAAAGCCATGTGAGGGCAGTTATTGAAAATTTTTGACATTCCAACCACAAATGAGCCAATAAATACCTTCTCCACATGTGCTTCAAAAAGAAATTGGAGTGGGGTGGAAAAGAACTAAATTATGCTACCTTCTTTCTGCAGCCAAAACGTCTATACTTACAATGGCCACCTTCAAAACTCCAGCCTCCTGGCATGGGGCCATTTCCCTCGTGGTTCTGCTTACTGTGATGTCTTCCAAAAAAAGTGTACCTAAACCACTATTACTTCCACACATTTTGTAGTAAACTAAAAACAGACTCTAAACATGAGCCCAGAGACTTTATAAGACATGCAGCGTTCATTAAAAGAAAAAGTCACACAAGACTCCTGTCCTCAGCCCCCATACTGCAGATGCTTGTCTTTGCAGTGGTGTTAATTTGCAGGGGTTAGTAAACAAGTGCAGAAATCCTGGGGAAAAAAAGGAAAATCAAACTTGGTGGGGAAGGTGAGAAAGCACCAGTGAGAGGAAGGGGAGAAAAAAAGATGCTTGAGTTTTGAGGACTGAATTTCCTTTGTCCTGTCTTACCTTTCAGTCCCCTTCTCCTGAGTGACATGGTACTGCAAGGGTGTCAGCCGCTTCCTCAGCTCCTCCTGGGAGAAGACCACCTTACAGTCCTTTTTATCCCTACATGACCCTGCAAAGGGAGAGGATATGGGAGAAGGAGCCTTTTTAGCTTAAATCCTGAATAATTGCTTTGGCAGACAGCCACAGCATAGCTTCTGCATTCACTTGTCAATGACCAGACCAGTCCCTAATGCACGAAGAATGGCTCAGCTGAACTGCAGCTGATTATTTCTTCAAATCCAAGTTTAAAAAAGAATTCTGCTCTAGAGCCAGGTGATTCCACTGGAGCAGTGACAGTGTGCTACAGCCAAAGCCCTTCAGTGTGTTATACACTAAACTGTTGCACATACAATCATTCATAAGAAAGCAACATTTTTTCCACTGTTTAAAAAAAAAACAGAAAACCAACCTGCAAAAATATCAACTGCAGCTGAGATTTCTTTATAAGACATCTATATAGGAGACTTATGGTAATGGGCATATGATGTTCAGCCACAACATCCAACAATTTAATTACACTTTAAAGTAGATGAAAAACAATTATAAATCTTTAGAATTCCCATAAGGCTGATTTAACTTCTAGTTGCATCCTTGTCCTTCTACTTTATACCATTAATCATTGTATTTTTCCACTGTGAAGCACTAGAATAGGAGCCCTGAGGAGCAAGCAATTTCTTTATGCACAAAGCTGTACAAGGTTCAACAATAAATTTGACATAAAAATTAGGGTTGCTATTGAAATTACCCTCCTTTGAAAATCTCGTCCTATGCTTTGCTTAGTTTACACAGAAAATCCAAGGAGTACATAAGGATTACTGTAAAAAAAAAATCTGCATAGTGAAAAAATATCACATCACATCAGGAAAGGAAAAACAACAATAATGTTACTTTTGAGAATGAAAACTCCCAATGTAGTAGTGGAAAACTGCCAAATATTGAAATAACTTTGATAATCACTTGTAAAATTTAGCTGACAAAATGTGGCAGGGAAAAAGCCCTCTAATTATGACAGTAATTAAAATATGGTACAATCAGAAATAAAAAGTCCAAACAAAAATATTTTTTGCTAGTCATGTATATACACTCATAAAAAGACCAATTGTGTTCCCAAAGTAGAAGGAACAGAGCTACCCATCTGTATGTCATTTAGTACAGGAGAGGCAATGGCAGGTTTAAATTACATGGTATTGGATTGCAATTTCCTAACATTGGATGCTTTTCTGCTTTTTTACCTTGAGTCATTACTAAGGAGTGTTCATAAAAAGTAGCTTAAAGCACAGATGCTTGCAAATCATTTAAGAAAAAGATGTTTCTTTCTTCCTCCCCCTCTTCTTTTCCCCCTTTTTTTTTTAATGTGTGGGGGTGGGTGAATAGGGGAGAGAGTAAAAGAATAATCCTGTTGGTCACTACTGACTAACCCTAGGAAGTATTTTCAGGAAGAAAAAAAGTAAAATTGAAAACATCTGATTGAAGTAAATAGTGCAAACATAAAAAGCTTTACTAGTGAAAGAAAGGTATTGAAAAGCGACTTTATTTCATAGATTAGAAATTACTTTTGATCTAAACATTCTTAAAAACAGATTGTTTTCCACTCTGAGCCATCTCATTAGCTGTGCTGCAGAGCCTTCGTTTTAATGGCAAGCTTTGAAAGAGCACTGCTGTATGCCTTTGTTAGCTTCAATCTTATTTGGGAGAGGGATAAAGATTTAATTCCAGGTCTCTTTGTTTGTCTTTCAAGAACCACTAAAGTAGTATTCACACAAATTTTGCAGGAATGTGCCCTGTGCCATAGCTTACAAATTATTTGGTTTTGGTGCACTTAAAGGTCACCTTCCAAATTAGCAAAATTTTCCTACATCCTGGCTTTTCAACCTTAAATGTAAATATTGTTTCCTAACTGTAAGTGAGGTTTGTTCTTTATAACATTTGGTTGCTTATTTAAAGATGTCAAATGTTGGAGGTTTTTGTTCTCCGAACTTGCAGGGCTCTAGGACTAATACGTCTTTCAAAGTATAGTGAACAGAGAAAGGAAGCATATGCATTATATAAATAGCTATTGTTACACTGCATTACACAGCTCAGAAAGAAACTGTTTGAGACATAGTCTTTCATCTATAATTTCAGTATTAAAAAGTAGTCTAGAGAGCAGCAAATAATCTTACAAACCAACACCTCTTCACTTTTAAAAATATCTCAACTATTTTTTTTTTACTTCTGTTTGCTCTTTAGATGTTGCAAAAAAGCAAACTAAGTTTAACTTCACTTTGTAAAAAGTCATGTTTTAAAGAATAATCAGTATTCCCTCTTTATTGCCCTTGAATAATTTTTCATCTATTTTAGAAATTTAGTGTTCCTCGATCAATGGGCTCACTACCTGCACAATAAAATTTCTGGATGTCACTTGATCCATGACATAGATCAGAAGTAAGAAGCATGCTGTATTTTTTTTCCCATTGTTTTTAATAATTAACTATGTGTTTTACAATATAGGCAAGTATTTATGTCTACAGGGGAATTTTACCAAACTGCACTGGAATAAACTGCAACCTACCCCAACAAGGGACTCTCCGGGTTTGCAATTTAATGTAGTAGACATCAGCAAAAAGCTACAGTTGCACTACCAGTCATAAAGGAAATACCTTGTCCCAGCCCTCAGCATTTAAGAACAGCTCTGTTCAATTCATTGCATTTATTATTCAACTGCTAGCAACAACAACAACAAATCTCAGTAAATTTGATTGTACTATTTCCATATTGCAAAGAGCCAAGGAGGTAAAGCAAGACCCACCGCTGACTGCAGAGGATGCAAGGATATGTTATATGAAAGAGGGCTAGCCTACAAGCCTTAATAAAATGCAATGAATCCTAAAAATTGATGGGATTCTAGGAATACGGTCCTTCAGTTAAGAAACAAATTACACACAAGAGGAACAGAAGTGCTCAACTTGAATCACGAGTGGTTGCTTCCATTTTTTCAACTGTTCCTTTAGGGCATATATGAGATGTCTGCTACATTCAAGCCCACTACCTGTATCTTGGGAGGGGACAAAATAAAGCTACGCAAATAGATGCCCAATATGAGAGAAACTGCCACTAGTAATGTAGCTGTTATCAAATTCATTATTAAAGCGGGAATAAAGGTGCAGGGTGACCAACTTCCTCTGTCTGGTTCCCCAGAGAAGGGACCAGGCATGAGCTGTGGAAAGGGCTCCCATACAGGCAGCAAACTTCTTTAGCCACTCCGGCATAAAGGCAGGCTTGCAGTTCATTGGCAAATTATACAGTTCAAGGCAGAAGAGAAAAAAGGTCACCAGTTTTATACATAGCATGATATCAGCGTGATTACAGTGAAGGTGAGACAAAATTAAATACACTGTGAGAATAACAGAGTCTGGATTCACTGGATCTACATTAGGACTCTGGATTGGATCTCACTTGTTCTTTGGAGGTGATGCTCTCAGAAATTACTTTTAGAAGAGCTCGAGACAGCTATGTTCCTAACTCCAGTTAGAACCTGCTGTTAGGAGAGGTGAACGCCAGCCTAAAAGGGCAGACAAAATTCCCTTTATGTTCCACTTCAGGACACATTAAATTTCTCTAATCGGTGCACCTCTGTACCTTCACTGTGGTTGGCACTCCTTAGAACAGGACTGTGCAGGCAACTGATCCACACACTGTGTTTCCACTTGAGGCCACCTGCCTCCAGCCTTTGGCCAATGGTGAACAGCTGTTAAGATCCTGGAGCAGGACCGAAGGCTTTGCAGAGAAAAGGTCAGCCTCACAAATCTTCATGCATGCACATAAGAAAAAAAGCTGAAGAGACTGAAAGAAACAGCAATGGAAACCTTTCTGGGGCCTTCACAGCATTCCCGTGATCAGGAATAGCTTTTCTGAATTGCAGGACAATGTACTCTGCCATTTACTATTCACCTGCAGGCTACGAGCATTTCAGAGTTCAGCTCTGGAGTCCTCCTCTGGATGAATGAAGTAAGTGAAGAGGAAGAATTTTCTGGGTGTTGACCTGATAATGAAGACATTAAGCATCTCACCTTACACATGAATCCCAATTTCAATTGACCTTTTCAAATATGTGGTTCGTAACATAGGCATGTGCCATTTCCTTCCATACAAGCTATCACAAGAAAACTAGCAGTGAGATACATCCAGACGGACGGACACAAGTTAGCAGATCACTACTCCTCACCACTCACCCCTACACCTGCTCCAGCGTGCCAGAGGGTGGCGATTAGTGTCCGACATTCCCTGAAATATGGTGACATTTTGTGCGATGGCTTTCCTTCTTCAGATAGTCTTTTGAGCTCTTCTAACAATTTTATCTTTTGCATTGTTGCTTCATTGCATGGAAGATAGCATCTATTTCCCCCCTTCTACATACGCTTATGTTCTGCCGGCATTAATGGACATTACAGTCATGCATGGAGTACGTGCCACTAAAACTTCTTGAATTAAATACAGCAAGACGAAAAGTTCCAGGAGAGCACTGACATATAATAAAATTGGCTTCTAGTTTTCAGTATTAGTTCTTTTAATATTTCCAAGCAGGTTTTTAGATGCCTTCCAGCACATTTAATCATTCATATACCACCCCAGTGCCAACCTTGAAGTGTGACCTGTGGGGCCAGACCCTTGGGAATATGCACAGCTCCAATAACAACCTAAGGGTCTACGAATGTACATTAGATTACAGAATCTGGCTCTAAGTACCTATCTCTCTGCTTCCCAAAGCTGACTGGGTTGTACCTTAGTCACTGATGGTAAATTGACTCAAACTTACATTAAGAGGAATACTGCAAGGTTAAAAAAATATTTGCACACATTTATTTAAAGAAATATCCTTGCATATTCTATCGCCAACACTCAGCATTATTAAAAGTAGAATCTATCATTTCTATTATTTCAAATTTTATTTACACAGCTTATGCCTCTGGTTTACAGTTTTACCTCTCTCTTTGCTTAGGAAAAGGCAAATGCACAACTCTCACTCCTGTTTGGTCTGTTCTCTGCAGTCTCTACCTGGGAGAATGCTGCAGTGTCCTCTCAGTGCAGACAAGCCAGGAACTGCTCATCTAGTTTAAAAAAGAGCAACTCTTGGAAATGCAAATTGATGCAAACAGTTCTATTGGCTTGCAAGTTGGAAAACACTGAGAAAACCTGTATTTGACATGAGAGATCTTTTCACAACCCGACACAAACTACTTTAAGTTACCTAAGCTTGCTGCTGACTCGGATAGATGTTGCAAAAGAGCTCCGAAATGTTGGGAGGTCAAGTTTAAGTAAAATCCAAACTTCATCATGAAGAAAAACCTGTAAATGTTTTACACATTGAAAAACAGACCTGTGTTTCTTCTCTGAGGTATGGCTCCTTTGTTTTCTGGCTGTAAGCAGCTAACTCCCACCCGCTGTTGAAATACCATTTGCAGTTTCATGCAAGCATTAGGAGTAATGGGGCGAAGACCATTTCCAGTATATTGCGCATTCAAAATCCAAAAGCTGGGTACCAGGACAACAGTTACAATTTTGGCAAATGCCAGGTTCTATCTTAAAAGAATATCACCCAAAAATGAACTGTCTTTTAAAAGAATTATTTACTTAACACCCAGCAGGGTCACGTGGCTGCAAGGGAAGGACAAGACCCTTATTTGCAAATTTGCAAGCTTCCCGTGCAAGCCAGTAACTGAGCTGTCACATTTATTTTTTCCACCTGGTCACCAGTATGGCTCATGTTTTATATAAATGTATTTATTTTCAGTCACCATCAGAGATCTCCCATGTAAGACAGCAAATTTTGCAAGCATTAAAAAAAAAAAAATAAATCCCCAAACTCCTAACTAATGCATGTCCTCTGGGCACTCGTTTTCTTTCCAAAGAAAGTGGCACTGGAACCATTGGTCCCAGTACAGGCATCACGTATGGGAATGAACGGAAGTTGCCTTGTTTCTGCAGGTCTTCAAGTGTCTTTGCAGCCGGTTACATGGCTGATGTAGCCACACAAGCCAAAGAGACATGCCCTGGAAAAGAAATATGAAGCAGTCTCACCTCCTTGCGAATGTAAAAAACATTTTAACAAAAGATTTAAATGTTTTGTGTAGTGGGCAGGGGGGAAGAAAAGCGTCTCCGTCTGCCCTCTCACAGGATGTCTACTTTACTTCCTTATCTCACATTAATGAAATAAATGTCACTGCCAGCCACCCTGCGCTGGCTGGTGGAGGTGCAGGGAGCTTCCCCATGGGCTTTTTGAGCTGTTGTCTTTACCAGTACTATAGCAATGGCAGCAAGTAGCTGATCAGCAGAGGTTGGTGAATAGAAGAACCTTAAATTAAGTGGAGTAAAAAGCTCATAACATTATAGCTGCCACTTCTGTTACCCTTTCTGCTGGGATGGCCAAAGACAGAGTGCACAGGGCACCTGACCTATTTGCCTTACTCTTGGATGCAAACCAGGTGAGACAAGATCAAGATCGATTGGTATGGCAGTGGAGGGGGAAGCATTTATATATAATGATGGATTTCTCTTCCTCCCTTAACAGATAAAAGAGACTTTTGTTTTGCTGATACGATCCTAGCACCTTTCACAGACACCACATTTGTTTAAACTAAAATCAAGAAAGGCAGAGACACTGAGCACTCTGTATCGGTAAGTAGATTTCTGTCAGAATCAATAAAAGGGTGAGCAATGTATGCGAAGGTATTTTATTAACAGCATAATCAAGCTGCATTGACTAAGAGTGCTTTATGCTACCTGTTGCATTCAAAAATATTTTAATAAGCAATTAAAATAAGTTTATTCACACAGCTTTAATAAAAGGTCGACTCTGCAGCAGAAACAATTAAAAAGCATCTGCCAGCAGCTACCACAGTGGTGTGCAGCTTACTGTGGCATTCAGGCTGTTGCTAAATCCTCCTGCTGCTTCCTCCACAATAGCGATGTGTGGCCTGTGAAATGAGCACTGTGTTTCAAGAACCAAGGTGCTGCCATCTATACCTGGGATGGGGGTGGAGGAGAGGAGTGGACTGGAAGGAGGTCCTTCTCCTCCAATTCCCCACAAGACCCCAGATCTAATCTCCTGCAAAAATCTGTCCAACTATGCAGGAACCCTTTCAGCAAAGGTGCACACAGGCACAACCTGATCCATGACCTTTTATGCCACACCTCCAAATTCCTGAGGGATGTACCCAGCATGAGGACAGGAGCCGCTGGAACACACTGTGTCTCATAGCTCTGCTATGGCCACCAGGGAAAACACTCTAGCCCCCTCCCCTCTCAAATTCATTCAGAACTAAAGGTTAGTAACTGCCAACTTCTTTCCCTAGTGGGCCTTCTGGACTTCCCTGTTTCTGTAAAATTCAGCCATGATTTATGGGTCAGGAAGGTGGGGTCAAGCCCTGTAAAAGGACTTTAAGAGGATTCAGTTGAGCCCTTGCCTGTTCTGCTCTCCTTGGGATTCCTTGACCTGGGCCAGAGTGTTGAGCAGGGAGCTCTTAATTGGGTTGTGCAAAGCTAAAACCATGAGACCTGAGATGCCAGCAGCTACTGTCCAACAAGAACCAATCCTCCAGCTGGAGTAAGGGGCACCTTCATACCCCAGCCACTCGCCCCTTCCCAAGATAGTTTCTTTTGAAGGGTATCACAATATGAGACACCTTTTGCTTGTAACCAAGAATAAACATTTCCTGCTTCTGAGCCACTCTGCGGACAAAATTCCTCTCTTTTGTATTAGTTTCCCCTCAAATCATGATCTGTGCTGTAGCAACCTGTGGTTAACCTAATAACTAACTTATGGTAACAGTCATTGTCTCTGGTGCCTAACTTCCAGTTCACACTCTACACCCATGCAATGTACCATCAAATTTCAAGCTCACACATCGCCTAAGTGACCCCTCAGATCATGTCCTCCATCACTTCCCAAAATAAACTCTGACTGACTTTAGGGTTCGTATTCCCATCTTGCACCTTTTCTTGCTTGCCCTCCCTCAGCTTAGCACTGTATAAAATCTCCTTCCTTTTTGCGTACTGTCATCTCTCCTTTACATCACATTCTTCTCAGCAACCTTCATCATGTACTTCTCAGAGCAAGGACAAAGCCAGCAGATGCCTTTAACTGAAAGGAAAAAAAGTGAAGGCAGACCTTAAAGGACTTCTCAGACCTCCCAGTATATAAAGACAGTCCAGTAATTAAAAAAGTATCTTTTCATGGGAAACTTTAAAACACAGAAACACTGTTAGTGCTGAAACTTCATCTTTTCCATACCCAGCTAAGCAGAAAATGTAGTAAGCCTGAGCTGAAGAAGGCACAGGAATGGAACACAGGAAATTTCTGAGCTCCCAGAATTAAAACATTCCTGCAAGAATGGTAGAAATGGCTTGTGGTAGATCCTTTATGGAAGCAGGAAGGGAATGTAAATGACCTTAAGAGATTGGTCAAGGAACACTTTAAGGAACTGGCTCTGTTCATGGTCTGAGAGCACAAGAAATGTCTCATCATAATAGCCACCTTCCAGTACCTGAAGGGAGCTTATAAAAAGACTGGAGAGGGCCTGTGTTTTACAAAGGCCTGGAGTGAAAGGACAAGGGGTAATGGTTTTAAATTAGAAAGGAATGGATTTAGATTGGATGTAAGGAGAAAGTTCTTTACCACATGAGTGGTGGAGCGCTGGAACAAGCTGCCCAGGGAGGTAGTTGAGGCCCCATCCCTGGAGACATTCAAGTCGGAGCTCTGAGCAACCTGCTCTAGCTGAGGATGTCCCTGCTCTCAGCAGGGGGGTTGGACCAGATGACCTCTAGAGGTCCCTTCCAACCCAGACATTTCTATGTTTCTATGTTCCTATCATCCCTGTGCTACTCAGTGCCAGAGTCACTGAGATGCCTCCACCCAGGCAAGGCAGGGACAAGCACCTTCTGTCTATCGAGCAGATGAGGGAGAGTGCAAAACTCTGCCAGAATGAGAAGAAGCAGGGAGAGGAAACAGGGTACAAACAAAAAGGGAACATTAACAAGGGTTTTCTGTTCTTCTTTTGATTCCAAGTTTTGGAAGCATCAGCCGCAGTAAGAGTATTACTCCCAATGAGGTATCTACAAATAAATTTAATTCTAAACTGTATTAAATAATTAAATATTCTTGACTAAATCCTATTGTACAAAAGAAACATCTGTAAATATGGAATAACATCAAACACACTCCCATTAAGACAGACATATACAAACGTAATTTTAAAACCCATTTTCAAGCCATTCCAAAAATATGTTACGCTCTATTATGATTATACACTGCTCTACTATCATATGACTGTGAGGCAGACAAACACACAGACATTTATATAACAGTGACACAGGAACAGCTTCACATGCTATTTACTATTGTGCTCACATAGTGCTTCTTTTCAAGACTCTTCATGCATTTATCAAATTCCTCATAACTGCTCGTAGGTAGTGTTTTAAGTTTTAAAATCTGGTTTTGTTCTAAATTGATAATTGCTTTTTTTTTTTTTTTTTTTTTTTAGTTTAGCTTTATAGTAATGAGGTTAAATTTTTGCCCCCCAACCAGTTCTGAGGAACAAACATATCCAGCTGAGACCTTGTATGACATATTTAAACCCAGAGCAAATTTTTACATTCAAGATATAAACCCCAGAAAATAGGGATTTATAACAAAAACAGTGACAGGCACTTAACCATAGCCATACTGGTGTTTTTTGCTATACAGCATATAAATCTTACTTTTATTTTCCTTCAGCCTATGTGAACAGACATCTGTAATAGTACATCTTTGGTGACATACATTATGGAAAGCTATGGAAAAATTATAACATACATTATGGAAATTATAACTCTGAACATAGAAACATACAATATGAAAAGTTTAGACATACTTGACACAGAAAGTTTGATAGCAACTACTGTACTTTGAACACCGAGGCTAAGGTCTTTTCTAGTCTTTTTGCTGTTAAAACCCGATCTGGCAAACACTACACACACAGATAATTTCACTGACGTGAGCAGTTTGAGAGTTCAGAGGGACAAATGCATGTGAATAACTTATGTATGTGTTTGCAAGATCCACTCTTAGAAGTAATCCTTTATGTTAACAGATTACTACTAAAAATCCAACTTTAAGACCCAGTAATTTTCTGTTCACTAACTGTTAATTTCAATTTTATTAAAAAAGCATTATACTGAAGCTTGGAATTAACAAAGATTTAATGAAACAAGTTATAAGAAACTCTACTGTAGATATTTATTTAATAAAGACTTACACCATATGCCCAGCACCATCGTCATACAGATGTATTTTAGTTTAATCTAATCCTAGAAAAGTATGGCTTCCTTCTAGTAGCTATCTTAGCATTTAAACACTTCACAACATTTTAATATTATCTAGGACTTTATTATTGCATACAGAAAAAAACAACAACTAAGTCTACCCCTGCGATTTCTTCATCATTACTTTTACTTAACTTTACAAGCACCATAATTTGCTTTCATCTACAGGAGAGGGAAAGCCAAATAATCTCATGCAAAAAAATGTCATGTAAGCAGCACGACATTCAAAGTGTTAAAGTAATAAAGGATTTTTTTAAGAAATGAGAACCCATAATCATTAAGACACAGCAAAGCAAAATAAGCTATCTTTTTACTTTATAGCTTGGTGGTCTGCTACAGAAAACATATGTACATGGAATCTGTGTAATGATTACTTGTATCAGTTACTGGTTGGTATGCTCTAGAGCAGCTGAAAGAGTTTTTACATTAAAGGTTTTGGAGGGTTTTGTTGTGGTTTGTTGGTTGTTTTTTTTTAACAGATTTAATTTCTATGACATAAATCCTGACAGGTGCTGAGCGAATCCTACATTTCCAAAGAAGTTTTGAGCACCCGAGTCTAATAAAGCGGGCTCAAGGAGAGACGCTTCTACATCACAAGACAGACACAGCAGAGCTGTAATCGTTACTGGCAGTGAAGAAACCTTGAACTAATGTGAAGGCAGTCTGCGTACGAGCACGGACTGATGTGACTTTTTTTCCCCAGTGCACACAATGCTTCTTCTTAAAATACTTGTAAACGTTCATGAGGTCTCGGGGTGTAGTGGACGCTTGACTGACTCCTGAACGGGAAGCTTTTCACAGAGCGCTAGGCGTGCCAAAGAGCACATGCTTAGTGCCATCTACCGGGGCATCTACGACTACTGCTCGTATTCCCATTTTACCCTGTCGGCTCTGAAAAATGTTACAGGCAAATCGTGCACTAGGTTTGCACACATTGAAACGTTTAGTCCTAACGTCAGGAAAAAAATTATTTTTAAAATACAATTTGGAAGAATAGATCCACACTCCTGGTGCTAATATACAAACATAAAAAAAAGCAAGTAAAACCACCTCAGTAGTACAACTGGTCCAGTGTAACTTGCACATAGTTAAAAAAATAGTGTTTCAAAGAAGAGACAGAAGGTCATTCCTATTCTAAAATGCTTCCTAACGTTATTTCATTCGTGTAAATTTTTTTGGGGAAAAAAAAAATCACTTATTTCTGATCTACAACTATAACTTTATATAAAATAAATATTATTGCATTGTATTACTTCATTGCTTACAGGAAAGACAGAGGTATATTCCAAGCATAGAAATCGAAATTATACTTTCATTCAAGTCCTTGTTCTGCAATATCTGCATGGAGTTTAAAACTGTGTTTGAAAGCCCAATTTACAGCTCTGACAGCACTTTGCTTCCTTAAGCTGAGCAGGCAAGGGGTTCTAGAAAGACAGAAAGCCTCCTTCCATATGGAATTTGCCACCAAATTAGAAGACCAAACTCCACACCATTTCATGCTCGGTGGGCACAGAGCACAGTGGTATGGTTGCAGGATGGCAATTCACACAGAATGGCTTGGTGGGAAAAGTACTAACTCAAGAGTGCTACGTTATAAAAAAATCATGAGAACTCGGGGTGGTTTCTGTCTGTTCAAAAGCTGAAGTCACAGGGCACTGTGGCATTTAAGCAGATGTTGGCTCCAGATCTCATTCCCATGTTCAATTTGATCCATGCTACACCATTTACTTGCGACCCCCTCAGTACACCACACACGAAAAGCAAACCAAAGGCAAAGCAAGCCTACGCTCATTTATAAGCATCATGGGAATTTAGATTACTCTTAAAATATGTGAGATATGTGATTACATACTATTCCACTGTTAGCAGATGAATTTGGGTTTATTATATATAAATAACTATGCATATGTATCTCTAACACAGCCAGTCAGTGGAACTAAATATACTAATGTTTGCACAGTTACGGATCGCAGGGACTGATATAAGCAGTAGTGTTAAGAGCTTCTGATTCCAAAATGTGGCTGCTGGATTACACCAGAAAAGAGATTTGACAAAACAGTTCATGTCATGTTTTGCAAATAGGTACGCAACGGGAAAAACCTCCTGCGGGCTGTGCTTCTAGCTGACCAACTCCCAGATCTCCTTTTCAGAGCAGGAACAAAATGGCCAGAAGGCTGAGTGCCCTCATTTAAAGGTAGACACTAGCAATATGAGATCACATCAAAAGGTGCACAATGAGGGTAAAGAAATTTGCTTACCCTATATTTTTAGGATTTAAATCTGTCTCAGCAGCAAATATAACAGGAAACGAAGGTCAGGCTGACACAATGTGGGCTATTCTCTCTCTTCCTCAATATGTGTTTTCAGCTCTTATCTAGGTTAATGGGAGTTTTGTGCACATGTGGGGGGAAACAGAACACAAATGCTGCAAAAATTGGACTCAGATTTAGTTCAAATAAAGTATAATCAGCTTTAGAAAAATCCATCGGTTGAAAACTGATGTCTTATCACTGAAAAAATCTTTAAAACATCATCTCCATATGCTTATTAAGTCCAGCTCTGGGAAAAGTGCTCGTAACATTTTGCACCCTTATGAACCAGTGGAGAGTGTAGTACAAATGCCCAGTTTGGTTCTTTTTTGATGCTTCAAATACTGATTAGCCAGGACTGTATCTTTTTCAATTGGGTCTCAGGAAAATCCCTAGTAACATTCAAAATTAGCTCAGTGTAGCTTTTACTTTCTCCCACATAACCATGCACACGGACATTATTATGCAGACATTACAGCCACTCTTGATGTTTAAGCAAAACACAGAATGCTCAAGTTCAAGGTTTTTATGATATCGCCAGTTTGAGGAGATGGGATCTAATGGACCTTCACAGACCTAGCTGCTGAACCTGAACCTTACTTGGAAAGTGCAGCTGCATCTGGGCATTAAATTCCATGTTTTCATTTAGTTGTTTAGAGATGTGTTGTGTAACTAAAGAATATGCTGTCAGCGGAACAAAAGAATTAAATTCTGAACACTTTTTGTACGTAAGGAAGGTGGAAAGCATTTCCAGGTATCCTAAAATCTCAGATATGGAAACCTTCCCTCAAGCCCGTGACCTGTTTGTTTTGGGTTGGTGGGGTTTTTTTGTGGTGTGGGTTTTTTGTTTGTTTGGTTGTCTGTTGTTTTGGGTTTTGTTTGTTTGGGGCTTTGTTGGTTTATTTTTGTTAGTTTGGTTGGTTGTTTTAAATAGGCAAACAAACTTCTTGTTCAAAGGGTAACTGGAATAACCAGAGCAACCCATAGCACATCGTTTCCTGCAGCAGAGCCACCCATTCCTAAAAGGGCCTTCTTACGCATGACACAACAAGCAGCACCCATTCAACCTGAGGGAAGCCCACAGGCTCGCAGGGCCACTGGCTGGCTCTTTGTCACCAAATGCAGCAGGTTGAATGCAGACATCACTGTGATATCCTCACCAACAAAACCAGAGGCAAAGAACAGGGGCAAGAGCTGAGTAGGGAAGAAAAAAAAAAAAAAAAAAAGAAAAAAAAAAGATGAGAACAAATTAAAACATCAAAAACGTTAAGATACATTCACAGAAAAACAACACTTACAGTTTTATGAGACTACCACATGGGAGCACAATTCTAAATCCAATTTCTTAGTATGTTTAGCCCATTTCTGATAATCTCCCATCCTAGAATTTTGGTATCTATTACACTGCATTCAGTGAAACAACCTTCTATGCTACCACGTGAGAGGGAGGGGGCATTTGTAGGGAACATTCACAACAGCTGCTTTAGATACCCAACTGAGAGTAACTCAGGGTAGCAACTTATGTGGTCCCTAATGCAGAGGTACCAAGAGAGAAACCTCAGGACCTCAGAGAGAGAGCTGGAATCCCACTTTAAACACCCAGGAATGCCAGGCTGATCAAACGCACGGGCTTTTTCTATTTATTTTATTTAAAACACACTCCACAACATTTCTGAATGGTGAATGCTGGAAACTGGTCATTGCTTAAAATTGCCCTTTTGATGACTTGTTTGAGGAACGTGACATTTCATTGTAATAAACTTGCCAGATATCTTGAAACCATGACTTTTTTTAAAGGCAGGAAATAATTCTCATTGTAAACTGTCCATGAGACATATTTAAACAATCTTCCGGCCAGTTTAAATATAGCAAACAGAGAGATGGCAGTTGCGCGATTTTATTTCAGACGGATTTAATGCATGAATACTAATTATTTCATTTGCCCTGCGATGGGAAAGAGGAAACGCAGCTGCCTCATGGCCCAGCCATTCATAGCCACAGCTCACTTCAGAGGATTATGTGACATCGGGGACCGGAGCCAACCCCCACCGAAGCTCCCACGGACTCTGGTGGAAGCAGGATTAGGCCCCAGGTGGCTCATGAAGAGCACGGCACCATTGCCAGTCTCCTGCCGGCTCGCAGAGCTGCAGGTTTCAGGGTCCAGCCGTGGCCCAGGGCCGCGGTCTGTCCCCAACACTTCCCCCACCGGGGAGAACTGATCACGGCCTCACCCTCACCCACGCACGCAGACCCCAGCCCCTCGTATCACCAAGCCGCTCCGGAGTGTACCCGACGGAAACCTGCTTGCACTAACGTGCCTGGACTCTGACTTAGACAAACTAAACTCGCTGCGCAACCCAAGCATCTCCCTGCTGCTGCAAAGCGGGCGGAAGGTGGGCGCTACACGGCGGGCAGCCCGGGAGAGCCATTACGC
>JANHFX010003945.1:3776-34713 GCA_027560015.1 Chloroceryle amazona
AGAAGACGTTTTTTATTCTCCCAACGATATTTGAGGCGACGCTCTTTTTGCAAACATTTTTCTAATATAAAAAATGTACTTTTTTTTTTTTTTTTTTTTTTTTTAAAAAAAAAAAAAAAGTGTGACTCAGTCAGATGGTTCCTGGGTTTGGGACATGGCAGAGGTTGCCAAGCTCTCAGGAAGCTGAGATACAATGGTGGGAGCTGCCAGCACTGCATCTTGCCCTTTCTACCTGTCCCTAGCATATATTTATGAATTAATACTGATTTTCAGACATGTATTTTTTTTTTTTTTCAGCATTCAAGAGATGCATGGATTAAAAGAAGCAGCAAGGGCAAGTCACAATCTCCAGAGGCAGAGCAATGCCACACGAGAGGGGGACAAGAGGGGGCTTGCTGCTGAAAAATAGCATTATTGTGTATGTGGGCTGCCCATCTGCGCTTTATAATGAAAAAGAAAAGAGCGGGGTCTTTTTCTAAAAGGAAGGCAGCTGCATTCTCCATATAACTCCTGGTGCTAGGAGAGCTACAACCACCACGATAAGGTTCAGAGCAGGGACTTTGCAGCCCCAGCACAGCAGTCTGGGCATGAGGAAGATGCCTGGCTTGTGGGTGGCTGGGCTGTGCAGGTGGTGGCTGTGGAGTGTGTCCCCGCCGTGCCGGACGGCTCTGCAGCGTTGCCGCAGTGCCCAGCAGGCGTGAGAACGCTGAAGGCAGTGCTTGCTTCTTGGTAAACATCCTAATCTTTTATCTAATAGTTTATCTTAGGTAAAGGAAGGATTTAGTTTGCAAAGCTAATCTGCCTTGTCCTAACTCTCATTTTTATCTTTGGAGCCCAAGTAAGTGTCCAATTTATAGTATTTAGTAGATAGGATTTGGGATTTTTATCGATTTAGCAATCTTAGTTTTGAACTTTCTGGTCATGTTTCTAAGAAAAAAAAAATCATCTGAAGAAACTGACGTTTTTGACAGTGTATTTTCTTTTCTTTTTCTACAATGCCTGAAACATTTCTGCTTGGGAAGTGTGTATTACAATTATCAGAAGGTTATAACAGTATTCTAAAATTTTACTCTGAGTAGATGACTGTAAAAGTCCCAAGTGAGGGAATATTCTTATTTCTCTGGCTTCAGTATTGTCAGTCAAAACCTTCCATTAGAGCCAAGAGATACCAAACTTATTAGGAGGTGGGTAAAAATCAGTGGCAAAAGAGGAAGGAATTTAATTAGAGTTGGGTTTCACTTTGAGACATGAGACAGGTTTTACTTGTAATTATTTCTGACGTTTGTGTCTTGAGATTCTGAATCTGATGGGCAAATATCCCCACTTGCCAAGCACTTGGTGGAGTGCAGAGGGCTCAGACCTTTGGCAGAGCAAGGTCCAGGTCACATCTTCATGACTCAAATGTCCCCGTCTTCATGAGCATTTTGGTACAGCAAAATGCAGTATTGCAGTACATACCAACAGGGGTGAAGCTAATCTGGGTAGCCCCTTTTGCATGATCTGGTTAGTACAAGTGAACTATATTCTCTCTTGGTGAGCCGCTCTTCTCAAGAACGGTTGCAAAGAAGCCAGTATCACTGCTTGAGTGTCTGAAGAGATAAGCAGCTGCACACAGCAGACTCAGGTAAAATACAGTTAAGTGCTGCACCTTGGGAGCTGAGGCCTGGAGAAGAATTGCATATTACATTTGGAGACTGTTTCCTTTACCTCTCCTGGGATCTGGGCTGGCCCCCAAACACCAGAGTATTTGCCCCTGTTGTGCTAATGTTATATAATGAATTTGTATCTTGCCCCAGCAGATGCAGGATACCAGCAGGTTTTTTACCGGAACCATATTTATTCTAAGTAACAGTCAGGGGAGGATTGTGTTGTTTCACTTCTGTCGTGGATTTGTTCATATTCTGCCTTCCCTCCTCAAATGTCTCTGGTATTACTTAGGCAATTGCAGATTCAGGGCAAAGGACAGCAGCCGCTTCAAGAGTGGGATGCCACCTGTAGTGTTTTGTGACACTTTCTCTTTAGAAGTCTGTTGACGTGCTGTTGGCTTTCTTGGGTGAGTTAACACCTGTGTTTGTGAGGGTGGGGAGCCGTGAGCCCACGGGTGCCTTGTGCAGGAGGAGGAGTTGATTCTCCCTGCCGGCTGGTGCTACACGGGTGGGGCCATCTCGTTGTGGCTGTGTGGTGTAAAATGCCTGTCAGCATAGCCCACAGCATGAGGCATTAATTAGAGGAGATCATAGTGTGAACATACTGTGGTACACTCAGGTGAGTCTTTGGTACACATTTATTTGTGTGTCATTAAAAGAAACTCATTGGTAACTTTCTGCTACCCTGGGTATCGAAAGCTCTTTAGTGTGACAAGGTATTTTCATTAAAGCCAGACACAGGGGACAAAGAACATACTCTGGGATAGGCAATTAGTTCTCTTCCTAGTCTTGCTGGTCCGACTTGACTAACAACAGATTTCCTCACACACTGCTCTGTTGTTGTCTGTCTGTGGCCTAACTGCTTGCGCTGTTTTAATTTTTCTCCATCACCCCATGGCTACTCTGTGAAGGAGGAGATGGTTTGTTAATGATAGAGGGGATTAGTTTCAGCAGTTCTAGCAGCTGTTGCAGGGGAAATGCAGGATGCAAAGGGAACTCACAATGAAGTGTTTTAAACTTTGCTTTTGCTTATATATCATCTTGCAATGTTTGTACCTTCATATTATTGTTTTGGAACTCTATTTACTAACTGAAGAAACAGTTTTCTTCTACAGAGGTCTAAATCCAAGCTTTGTTTTCTGGAAGGGATAGTGATTACAGTTTGGAGACAAAGTCCAGCATTTAGTTTCCATCTCCTACAACTTGTGAAAATGCTAAAAGAGCGTTACCCGCTCCTGTGCTATTCCAGGGCCAGTATGGCAGAAGCCCCTTCTCTCTTCACTCTGCTGAATAACCTTCAGGGCATAGAACACCCAGAATCTGAAATGAAGGGGAGTTTGCAGTTGAGCAGCAGGTCAATGGAGTAGAAGATTAAATGGAAACAGTTGTGACAAGTCAAAGCTGAGACTGTAGGTGTTAAATGCTGAGGATAGTGATGTGAGTTCCCACTCTGACAGTATTAAGTTTTGCCATAATTCATTCACAGCTTGGAAACAGTTAAAGCAATTCAAGAGCAAACTTGGTATAATTACTAGTTAATAGCCAGAGCCAGTGCTCCTAAAGTATAAATTGTTTCTGTATTGATTAAAGCTTACATGGTCAGCATTCTGTAGAGACTGAACTTCAAGGGCTTAATTCAGCTGTATGCAACCAATAATTTTGGTTTTTATCCACACAAATAAAAGTGCCATTGTGTATTCTATTTTTTTCCGTAATAATAAAATCAATTAAATTATTCTTCCCCAAAACATAGTTGACCTTTCTAATCAACATATTTGATATGCCAATGCGTGTAAAGAAAATTATGACAGGATATTATGCTTATTAGGAGAAATGGAAGACTCGATAGCAGGTTAGCACTGTAGATACAGACTGGGCCTTTTCTACGCTGATTTCCAGTGGTGGAAGCTCTGCAGTGAGGTTTATCTACCACCAGCCTTGATGTAGTAAGCTTACTGTTTTGGCCCTAAGCCTATTCCAGTGTAGCTAGATCTTTAGTACCTGAGCTGTTAGCCATTGGTGAGCTCCAAGCAAAGCACAGAGATGTGGCAGCCTGTAACATCAGCAGCACAGAGGCGTGTCAATTGAGTCAACATGTACAGGAATAGCTGGGGACATCTTATTTGCAGGACCAACTCTCCATCTCCAGAATGGAGGAATCGCACAATTAGGGAGACTGACAAAGTCTATTAGAGCTGTCTGACCAGGGAGGCTGAAAACAAGGAATGGCATGAGGACCAGGAGAAATTGTTTGCCCAGCATCTTCCCCAAATTCCTCATGCATCAATGGAACGGTGCTACACATCCTGGTGAGAGGGTGATACGGAGCTTTTCATGAAATGAAAATGAAAAGCTTGTGAAGGAACATAGTGCTCCTGGTGACAGTGGTACCCACAAAGGTTCCTGGCAAAGGAAGTGCAGTTAGTCCTCTGCACAGTTTAATCCTTAGCAAGTGTTAGTCTTGGTATCTGCCCAACCCAAGAGACATAAAGTTCAAATCTGAATCAGATTTAAGTGGATCTCGTGCTGACTGAGATTTCAAGCTGGTCAGCTCTCCTGTGAGGAAACATATTGCTTTGTTTGTCAGGAGGGACTGGAGAGTTGTTAAAACTCACAGAACAATTAAGAATCATGTCCTGTCCCACTGTAATTAATTTGATTTTACTTCAAATTTTTCTCAGCTGACTAATGAAGACTCTAATGAAGCTCTCTACATTCTGAGTTTCATGGCCTTCCACTGTCTCCCAGGCAAAGCCTACTGTGATTTAATTTTCTCCCTTCCTCTAATTTGTTTTGCAGTCCTTCCTGCCTGACAAGCTTGCCCTTGTCTGGCCATATCTTTAAGCTCCCGCTCAGTTGCTCCTGTGAACACGCATTACATGTTTTATACATAATACAAGTACCTTTGTTGGGAGGAGACAGGACAAGCCATTGGTTTCAGTGGGAACTTGGACATCAGATTCCCTCTGGGACGCATTTCCTCAGTTTGGTAGTTGCCTGTCTGGACGGGGGTAAGAAGCTGAAGTTGTTTTATACAGAGATGCTCACGTTAAAAAAAAAAAAAAGTCACAGTTCACTGCAGAGTGTCTGAAATGGAGAGACTTCAAACTGCTTCCATGCACAACAAGTCAAAGTGTATGTACAGGTGCACAGGAACCTGCCTCTGGAGTGAGGCAGGACAGGTATCGTGCACTTTGCATAATTTTTTTCTAAAAAGCCTGTTTCTCTTACCTGCCAGACTGAACTTCACTAGAAAACAGGCAGCGAGGTGCTGGTATTTGAAATGGAATGTTTTTTAGCCATCAGCTGCACCTGACTTCTGTCTGAAGTCTGTAAATAATGATGTGCTCACAGATGTGGTTCCCAAATCAGAGTCCTCCTCTGTTTTCAAGAAGGGTAATGTGCTCAGCTCCAGTCCCACCTGTAGTATATGTGCTGTCTGAAGGTGCTGGCTATGACTTTTAACCTTTGGGCCGAGAATATGGTTCTTGGAGTTCTCTGAAAGGCTGCTCTCCTAGGGAGACGAGTGGGAGTTTTGCTTCAGTGTCTTTTAGCAGGAACAGTCAGAATGTTCCAGTGTGTTTCTATTCAGAGATTTAATTTTTTTTTGATCAAATCTCAACTCAAATTCTTCTTCTGACTTGAAAAAAAAAGAAAAAAAAAAAAAAAGACAGTATTGGATTCTAAATGCTTGCAAAGTAACCAAGTAGCTTCCTGGAGAAGTAGTGCATTCTTAGTAAGAAATTGAAAGGATTGTATTTGGCAGTGAACTGCTCATTAACTGTCTGCCTGCCAGGCTGCATGTTGAAGAACCATCATCTGGTAGCTAATTGATTACAGCTTAGTACAAGTGGTTGTGGTCCATCCCACTTTCCTCAACTAGAGGATGCATCCATCCACACTTCCCCAAAGGGCTTAATCAAGCTAAAGACTGATCAATAAATAAACCGTAGAAAACCCAAATGGCATATTTCAATCTCTTGATAGCAACTGATTATTTAATCCTTAGCTCCTCAACAGATGTTTCTGATTTGCTCTTCACATGCGGCATTTCACAGCGTCACAGAATGTTAGGGTTGGAAGGGACCTCGAAAGATCATCCAGTCCAACCCCCTTGCCAGAGCAGGACCACCTAGAGCAGGTCACACAGGAACATATCCAGGTGGGTTTTAAATGTCTCCAGAGGAGACTCAACAACCGCTCTGGGCAGTGCCCTGTCACCCTCACCGTGAGAAGTTGTTTCAGGACTAGTTCTGTTTCAAGACTAGTTCTTTTCATTTAAAATCCCATGTCTCAAGTATTTACAAAAATTTACTTTTTCCCATCTGCCTTAGATTGTAGATTATTACAGAAACAATTGCTTTGTCCATAAATGGATGCATTTAATTCTCAGTTGTTCAACAGAAACATATATCTCCTGTGCATCGTGTGCAAGTGTAGTACCTGTACACCGTGAATGCAGTAAATGATATCATCATTCTTTCAGTACAACCAGTACCTGAAATGTAGAACACGGGAATCATAATGTTCTGATCAGATTGCCTCATCAGACTGTGCCTGAATGACATCGTTTACAGTATTTACTGTTGAAATCTAGCAGTGATGGTTCATGCTTTTCAGGTCTTTTCTTAAACCTCATGAAGAAGGGAGTAAAACCAATAAAGGGCTGGTGGATACAAAAATACCACCAAACATAATTCTGGTCTGATCCAGTCCAATCTTTGTATTAATCAAATGCTCTCAGTAGCCGAAGATATAACGGTCCAGCACCTTACAACTTTGGAAGATGATTTAAGCATGTGTTTGAATTTTGCTAATTTAGAGAATGGCACTGGGCATCCCTCAGTGAGTCTAACAGACTAATGCTGGACATGTGTATGTCCGTCTGACAATGACATACAGTCCAGTGACTTCATTATTGGTCTTAATTTTACAGAAAAAGTGCTCACATTTTATTAATTGTCAGTATTAAAAAACCCCTAGGTTTGCATAAGGAATTAAGAAAAATATTTTAGAAAACCAAGTTCGAAAAACCAATTGGAATACTCAACACTAAGGTAAAATAACATCAATACGTAAGACTGTAGGAAAACAGATTGCTGTGAAGTGGCAATAGTAATGGTGGTTATTCAGCATTACACTCCATCTTGAAATGACGTACTATATTGTCAGCAAAGAAAATTCTTGGTTCTCATCTGGTAAGAGCTGTAACAAGCAATAAAAAAGTAGGTTTTGGTTCATTTACCCCTAGAAGCCGACTCCAATTCAAAAGTTATTTGAGTTAATGATGTATGACCAAAAGAGTATGATATAGGTTTAGCCGACACGGAGGTTTTCTACCTGACATATAGCATAAAGATAATGTGCAGTCCCACCAGTCCTGCTGCCTACATGATGTTATGCTATGTTGTTTTTTGAAGCTGCTCAGGAAAGGGGCTTCACCATAGAAGAGTAACCATAACAGAGTCATTTGGACAATGAGCTCTTTGGCAAATACTCTCACACGTGTTTTCCTCTATTTTACTCTTGAAATTATGCTTTGGAGAAACATTTCCATTCAGCTCTTAACTGTGAGTGTGCTGCTGAGTTTAAACTGCCTCCAAGCACTTTCTGCCAGCTGATACACTCTGTTTTCTGCCAGGACAATTGTAGGAGCCACAGCACACAGCCCATCTGGGAATGCTTGATCCAATGTAACTAACTGTCTGGATGCACTTGAATACATTACTTCCCCCCGTTCTTCAAGGTACGCTCCAGGGATTACTGAGCCTTCTGCCATAACAGCTCTAGATACAGTGTTATGTTTCAAGGGATAGTAACTCTGATAAGAAAGGACTGTGTATTGCAGCTCTAATTATGCAGTTTATTCTATATGAAGCCACCTGTTGATTTTTAGTGATTGTGCTGGACCCAGAACAGTCCTGTGTTACAGAGTATGGAAGTGATACTTTCCTAGCAGAGTGCTAGGGGAAGAGGTATTTTTTAAAATTTTTTTTTAGTAGTATTTTTTTTTCCCCTTGGTGTTTGTTGGTTTTTATTTTGTTTTGGTTGGTTGGTTCATTTGGTTTGGTTTGTTTTTTTTTTCCCCTATTTTGTACAGGGAAAGGTAAAAAAGCCTGCTGGTGCAGTGTATTTCCTTGCTGCCTTGCACACACTTTTCAGGCTGCTAGTAGAGGTGTGGTGCAACTCCTGATTCCCCTGTTTGGAGTGAGGTGTCATAGAAAGATGGATGGAAGAAATTCAAGAAACATATTGTGACTTGTTTTGCATCCTCAGAAATCTTCGCAGTCTGGTTTGTTGCAGACGTTGTTGTTCGTAGGAAGTTTCTGCAATATGGTTCTATTCACTAGGATTTCCAGATGAAGTACTTGCAGTGATTGATTATGATCTCTTAAGACATATTTCATTCGCAGACAAATTTCAAAAAACATTCTCTATTTCTGGGGATGATATTTTGCAAAATGTACATGTTCACAGCTTTCCCTTTCCTCCCACTGCATATAGTTTCTAACAACCTAGAATTAAGGTGGGAGAGATGAGTAACACAGAATTGAAAATATCATTATGGATCTTGCATATGCAACAACAGCTTTGGAAATGCTAGCTGATAAGTTTTCTCTGTATTTGCATGTAAAAGGAGTCAGCTTTGCGTTCCCACTTTCCAGCATGGAATTAAATACATTTCTCTCCATAAGAATCGGATTCCACCTCTGTAAAAGTGACGAGAACAACTCCAGTTCTGTGTGATGTATGGCCATTTAAACAGCTCTAATTCTTTTAAAGGTTCATTTATCTCTCTAATGTGGTGATGGTGATAATACCATTTCCAGCAGTCATTCCACATTAGCAGGAGGATCAGCACAGTCTAGCAGCTGACCTGGGGACTTAGTATATGTTCTGCTCTCACCTTGTTACTCACTTGCTGTATGACCTTCAGCAAAGCAATGGCCTTTTCTGTGACTGTCAGTAATCTCCCCATTACTAAAGGTAATGATACAGAAATATCTTTGTAATATGATAGGAGATCCTTGGATGTAATAGACTTGCTGTGCATACATTGCCATGTATGCTAAATTCTCTTCTGCTTTTATTATAGTGAGGCTTCCAGGAGAATTTGAAGTGAAGGGGGTGACATTTCCTGTAACACACTGTTCTGGTCTAATTCCACTCCTGTAAAGCTTTATGGGCACTTTGACTTCACTGTCCTGTGAATCATTCATTGTGTTAATCTCTGTATGGGAGCCGTTTCGGAAGATGATAGAAAGCTTTTTCCTAAAATTTCTTTCTCCTTATAGTACATAAATACTTTTAAATCTGAACTGTAAGAAAACAGTGGAATTTAAGGGGCTGATTTTGAGTTTTCAAGTCATACATGGTTTAGGTGCTGAGTTCCTGAGAGACCATTTAGTTTCTTCAAGGGATGACAACGTTTGTGTCAGGATGGTTTAAGTTCTAGCACACCTGGCTGGAAAGAAATGAAGCTGTTGACAAGGCCTTATTTAAAATGATTCTGTCAATCTAGGGCGGCTTTCTAAATCCCGTGGTTTAAACAAAAACCCATTTTTAATCATAAAAAGAGATCAAAGGAGGAAATTTCTTTTTCTGTGTTTTTTTTTTTTTTTTTAATGAGATACAGGTTGGGTTGAATTCTGCTCATGACTATGAGCAGTGTTATAAATCTGCTGCAGTGGCATTGCAGTTGCAGTGCTCTAACTATGTACAAAATGCAGTGGTCACACAGCAAAGTTATATCGTCGTTTCAACCAATGCAACCAGACAAGGCAGGTAAACTTTCAGGCTATAGGAGTAATTGTAAAGTGATAATGTAGTAAATGTTAATGCTTCTAATCATATTATATATTCCTTAGCAATACGCTGTTAGAAATAGAAAAGCTTTAAATATAAAATACTTGCTAAACTAAAAAATACATCATATTTGAATCATTGAAAAAAGACCTTAGCATTAGTAATCTCTTAGGGATTGTCATAAAATGGTTACTGTAACAACTGTGGTTACAGACTTAATTACAATCACTTTCACATTGACTTCAGCCATGTTTATGCCAATATTTTAGTCTAATAATTTAAATTACTGCTTAAGAGAAGTCTTACAAGGAAAAGCATAAAAACGTGTAAAGTAATATTTAATAGACTCCATTGAACTGGTTTTCTTAGATTTGTTCTTTTCACCATGAGGAAGAAAGGGAAGAAAGGAAGAAAGGAAGAAAGAGAGAAAAAAAGAGAGAGAGAAAGAAAGAAAGAGAGAAAGAGAAAGAGTACCGTCTACTTAAGTGGAATACTTTTGGCTCGTTGCTTGCTGTTTTGCCTGTTGTTTTAGGATATTCAGAACCGGAACTCCCCTTTTCTTGTCCATCATTTCTTACGGGCTGTTTCCACAAGTGAAGATTTTTTTCACTTTGTACATTATTAATACCTTAAGAAGTCTTGTTGGCAACGGACAGAGGTTTATGGGGAGAGGTAGGTGTGCAGACATCTCAGTAATAAGTAAGCTGTCCCTGTGCTGACCATGGCCCCAGCACTGCTCATGGATGAATAATGTGGCAATTCCAGAGACAGATGTGAGCTCTCTTGAGATTTTCTGTAACATCTTGCCAGAATTTCATTTTGCTTAGTGGAAAAAATGATGTTACTGTGAAATACTAGTGTCTGCACTTGCCGCATGCCACTGTAACTATTAAGCCATTTCCACATTGATTTCAGGAGAACTTAGTCACACACAGCTGTTAATAAAGTAGAAAATACTGGTTAAGAATGACTCTGGTCACTAAGGAAGATTCCTCATGTCCCTCCCGAGCTATTAATATGGTGAGTTCCCTTGGATGTGCTGCACTGTAAGGAAGTAGTTGACTTGAGCCAAGCAGCCCCAAGGTGAGGTAGAAAGTTTGAAGAACTTCTCAAACAACAAATATAGAAGCTACTTTTAGTGTAATGTGCATGAATGTGATCTGAGCAGCCTGAGGGGGATGCAGGACTCCTAAACACCAAGCTATAATAAACAGGGAAGCAAATAGTGTGAAAGTCTTTCTTGGTGCATGGGTGACAGGAGTTTGACAAATTTTCCACTGGCATTTGGGCTTTTCAGGATGGAGAGAGCAGGCTTAAGAGCCCTTGTGCCTGGCTCATGGCCACCAAACTGACGGGAGCTACCTGCCTCATCCATTCAGTCTTAGTATGTGGATGTCAGCATCATCAGATACCTAAGAGCAGTTTCTAATTTGGCTTCCACTGATACAGCATAAAAGAAAACAAAGAACGTATTTCCTGCTTTACAACCAGTATCATACCCTCCTTACTCGCCTGGTCCCTTCAGTTGTCTGCATCTTTCTCAATTGAATGGCCAGTCCCAGAGGATGCATTTGCTGCTTCCCTGCTGGAATAGCAAAGCATACATGTTGATTGTATTTCTC
This sequence comes from Chloroceryle amazona, assembly GCA_027560015.1. NCBI lineage: Eukaryota > Metazoa > Chordata > Aves > Coraciiformes > Cerylidae > Chloroceryle > Chloroceryle amazona. Next base: position 14,851 of record JANHFX010003945.1, read on the forward strand.
CACCACCACCACTTTCTGTAAAAAAAAATAAAATGTTTCAAAGCAAATTTTCTTCTTTCACCATAAGGTTTAATCATTGTGTGATTAAAAGCTTTACCCAAATTCACTTTGGCTTATTAATAGCAGTCATGTTCCAGGGTGAACTTCCCAAGTCAGTGAAGAATTTCACAGAAATACCTTGCCTGTATTAAGAGTTTTTAAGATACCACTCTCATCATAGTTCAGACTCCTGTTATACTGTTCATACCTTGTTTTGATACAGGCAATGGTAAGATTTTCTGATTTTTCATATTGTTCTTACTGTGCTGATTTAAACCTTCCTGGTATTTGTTAGTTGAGTTTCACTCAGTGTTAAGAAGGAAACATAGGGGGCAAGATGATGAATTAGTTACTCGGTGCATTTATTATAGGAGGAAAATTCCTAAACCTTTTTTTTTTTTTCCTTCTCTCTCTTAAATCTGTTCACTTGGTAGGAACAAGCTTGGAAAATAAATCAGTGTAGGACTTCAATGGTCTATATCATCTGCATTTCTAAGAGCTAATCTCCAAATTAGTGCTAAATGAGGGACTCAAGGGTTTCCAAAGACATTCAGTATTCTCAGCTCTATTGGAAATCTGGCCCCAGTGCATTTGCAAGTTAAACTTTATTTAATACTCTGTCACTGTTGTCAGCATTTCAGTATTCAATGATGAATAGCCAAGTAGAAACATTAACTTTTCTCTTGGATGCAAATTTGCTGTTGCTATTTTTTCCTGCTTATTTTTGAGGCATTTATTACTATAAAAAAGGCTGAAGTGGTGTTGATGGAAAAAAAACCCAGTTGCTTTCATTACTTTTTCCTTTTCTCTGAGGTGAATTCTGCTCTCTAATGCTAACGGGAATGAAACCACTCAAGTGTTAACTCTCCAGTTTGATGCATCATTCCAGTGGGACAGAGTCTCAACCTGAATGAATTAATTTCTGAGGAAACCATCCAAAAAATATTCTTTTGTCTCTCATTTCACCAATCCCCATCTTCCATTCTCCATTAACAATTAAAGCTGATTAAACAATACCAGTTTGCTTTGAAAGTGTGCCACCAACTTGTGAAAAACTTAGAATATTCTTGTTACAAAAGGCTTGCTTTTAGAAAAAGAAAAAAGAGCTTTTGGTGCTCAGGGGTCGTGTCTGAAGTGCTAGAGGCAGTATACTTTTTGCTGTGAATAAAGCAGAGCATTATTCTCTCTTCTTCTCTCAGCCTCTTCCTAATTCAGAAAGCCAGACTGGATGGAGAGTCCCTTGATGCTGTGACTGCTTTCACTGGTACGCTAAGGCAGGAAGATGGCCCACTGCTCACTCTGCTCCTGGCCTTACTTTGGATTCTTTTACCCCAAAATATCAGGAGAATGGAATTCCACCATTTGTTATCTTGATCACAATGCTATAGCCAGTAACAGCTACTTAAAGTAAAAAGAAGTCCCACCTAACCCACAGGTAAGCAGCAGTTAGCAGTCACAGCTGATGGGCTCATCCCTGGGGTAGTCAGATAGCACACTGGTGCTGAGTCCTAATTCAGCAAGTCTCTTCGAGTGAAATTAATCTTATGATATAATTAATTCTACTGATAACAGAAAGGCTTCTTACAACTCTAGATGTACACACTGTTAAAAATAATATGCCCTGCAAATGAATTAGCACTGACAGGGCAATTCCCCAGTACTAGATGGCAGCATTAAGAACACTGTAAAGAATTTCCATTAGTTTTCTCTGGTTTTGCTTTGCAATCGATGTGAATGAGAGAGAAATATGTTGCATTTGCCTTTCTTAGAATGTAAAAAGGCAAAAGTATAATTTCTTATTGATTAGTCTAACGTAGCCAGACACAAAAGAAAACAGTGCTTCAAATGCTGAAACAGGGAGGAAAGGAAGTTAAAGAGCACAATCAATTTATTGAACTTCCAAAAGTGTTTGTGGTCTGTTTTGAAAAAATTCACCATGAGTTCCCAGTGGTTTGATTGATGAAAACATTTCCTTGAAAGTCTATGGCCAGTGTTACAAAGACGACAGAATTCAGAGGAAAGTATACCTGGAAAAGCCTGTCTCCCATAAAGATGTGAAATCATAGCGCTAGCTGTGTTAGATTGCCTCAATAAGAAGAGTTAAAGGCTACCCGAGTTACTTTGTATAGAAGTTTCTTCCACAAACTCTTTCAAAATCTTTTCCCATTAAGATGTAGCACTCGGGTCAATGACTCATTTTATTCGCTCTTTGTTGTATGCCCCAAGTTTCAAAAACAATTTAAATTCTAATAACTGTCTGTCTTGTCATTCTGTCCCTGCTGATTTCAGCTTTGTAGCACCATTTTCAGTTTTGGGATTCTTTTCAACACCAGGGCAGAGTTGACCAGGACTTTACAATATGCATACTTGGAGGTATAAAGATACAAATGTGGGGAGTTCCCCCATCTCATTTCATCAAACATTGAGATCCTTCACTTCTGTTCTCAGCTGTATGCCTCTACTGCGGGCCTTCGTTATTTACTGATGTATTTCTGCATTTTCTAAATTTTGGGATGTTATTTGGATGAGTTCTGTTGCAATTAGAGCAATCCTGGGACCTCCCCACTTACACTTTTCTCACATCTTCCTACTTCCCCCCAGTTTCTCTGTTTTGCCCAGGTCATATTAGTAGCTCATGCATTCACGAAGTGCATGCTGCTAGATGTAGTCCAGCAGCTTTAATCTACTGTAAGGCTTTCTCCTTTTCCTCCCTGGACTGCAGAGTCAGCACACTGGGATGTTGCAGTGAAGTTGTACTGGTTTACATCACCCGCAGATCTGACCCTGGGAGCTTTTGCATTTAAGTAACTTGCAGGATTCACTGTTTTCTGGGTGGGCAGCCAAGATGAGGGTAGCTCAAAGATAATAAAAATACAGTTTTGGGATTAGACCCCCTGTATCAGACATTGCAAGGGAAGTGCTGTTAAAACCAAAAGTCACCTGAAACAATGTGCTGCCACTCTGCAAAAGAGTATGTGTAAGTACAATAGATCGGATGGCATTTTAGTTGGAGGATGTGAATTACAGTTCAAACAGTTCTGGAGGGACAAGCACCTCGCCTTTCATCATTTCCTCTGCTGATGCTGTCCTATCTTGGATCTTCATTACAGTATTCACAAAATGGTCATCCACATAACAAGGAGGTTACTGCAGTTTTAGTTAGCATGTCATTTTCTGTCAGAAGTTTTAATCACTGTACAGTGCTGTATGAAGAAGGCAGAATTATTGCATCTTGGCTCCTTATAGTTCTTTGGTATTACAGTCTTCACTCTCTTTGCCCTTTGGGGCAAAGCAGTACAGGACAAGCTTCAGGATCTTGTGCATTTTATCTCAGGTATTTGTTATTTACCCACACGATCTTTACTCAGTACTTTTTTGCCAGTGAAAACAGTAGACTTAAGCTGGCTGAGAAAGTTTTGCTTGGCTTGTTTTAATTTAAGGGAGCAGTCTCTGCCTATGTGATGGGGAAAATGCCAAGAGAGCCTGAGTTTCTCTGCAGTAGATCTGAAATTCAGTCTTGCCTTACATTCCCAAAATTTATGGTTATATGAATTACTAAAGTCCCGCAAGCAGCCTAGGCTTGCTCAGGCTGTTGTCACTGTGGCTTTAAGGACACCAGAAAGGTTTATAATCTCAAATTCTCTTTTGGAAATACACTTCAAGTGGCAGCAAAGTGCTATGATAGGATTGTGCAAATAGTAGAATCAACACATTTGGACAGTGCAACTAAGAAAATCTATCGAAAATGTCCCTCCTGCTATACCATATTACTTATGGTATTATCAATAGCTTGGAAGAATGTTGAGAAGGTAAGGTAAGGATTACAGAATGCTCTTAATTTCATTCTTCTTGGATATATTAAATGTTACACTATGTAAGCGTTAAGATTGTGATCTAGTGCTTTCTTGTTACAGCACAGTTTATAACTGTTTACTTTTCTTAGGGCAAAATATAAAAGCTAGAGAGAGCTATTTTGGATTGAAAGATGTTTGTCAGTATAAGTCTACAGAAATTGCTGAGAAGAAATGGTAAAAATGCTTCTGAAAGCCAGCACTGTCCACCCTCCTCTTCCTCCTCCTCCAGCCCTAGAGAATACTCGGAGTTCAGACCTTATCACTGTGATACAGTTTATGGGTAGAGCTGCTCCATTTCAGATGCTCCTAGGAGCAGTTGCCAATGAGATACACTACTCTGCATATTTTCTTCCTTTTTATAGAATAATTTGCTAAGTTTATTGGCCTTTCTCCGTGTTGGCGCTACATTATGTGTGGATCAAGGCTGTATTGTTTGACCTGCCCTATATTTTTGCCTTCCCAACTGTGACCAGGGAAAGTAGCCCTAAGGTAGAAGTCCCACAGATGATCAGAGAAGCCTTGGGTTTGACGTTTCAAATCCTCTCATAATTAGAACTTGTCCCTAATTCTGAATGACACTGACAACACAGAAAGTGTGAAAGAAACCTTTCCCATTTTGAAATATTGTCATCTGCTCTTTGCTGTAACATCAAGTTTAATTCATCAAATGGCTTCATTAATTCAACAGAATCATTCAGAAAGACTTTGATCACATGCATTGAGTTTTAATGGCATCCTAACTACTTGTGAAATCATCTGAAAATCTATTCCTGTCACAAAAGCAGTAACAAGATTGTAAATTTGAAATGAAATAGAAAGGCAGATAATTGGATCAATGATTTGTTAATGATGATATTGAACAGTTCCTTCACTGTTGCTCCATGATAAAATATTAAAAGCATAGTGTGGGCATTGTATCCACAAGGAACAAGTACCAAAACAGGGCTTGTGTGCAGGGAGAATGATACTGCTCGTAGTGCTCTCAGCAACCATGCCAGGGAGCAAAGCTTTTGGCACAGCTGGATGTGGTGGAATCCATTTGTGTTTCTCCCTGCACAGCGTTGGCTTTTGTTAGGTGAGAGGGAGCAATTGTTTCCAAAGGTTGCTTTTCAATATGCTCTGCAGGAATGAGGAGGCACAAACTGAAAGCATGTATTATTTCAGCCCTCAGGTCATTCCCCTGGGCCCAGTGTTGAGGACAGATGACCCAGGGCTGCTTTGTGGGTTACTTTTGATACTGAAAATTAAAATGTCAGCATCAAGCTGACACACAGAAAATTCTGTTTCTCCATCCCCAGTTTTGCCCAAAAAGTGGAAGAGGCTGGGCAATGCCTACCGGTCCACATGCTTGACTGGTGCAAGGAACTGCTCCACGCACCACTGGTGTGCGTGGCTGTGATCCTCTGCAGGCTCAGATGTTACTGTTTTGAGGCCTGACAGTAAATGATTTTCTAAATCTCAGCTCACTGTCTAATTTACAAAATGTCTGGAAAAAGAAACCTGATTTTAACATAATTTGGGGGGCCAGGGGGGCGGGGTGGGTACAGTGACTCAGGCATGCAAACATGGGTGTGGATGCAGATGTGGGTGAGTGGCAAATAGCTGACCTGGTATTTAACTCCATCTGTGTTTTGCAATGTGTGGTGTTACCTACAGAGTGATATTTAACTACAAGAGGAGTAGGCTGTTGCCATCACCTTTTTTCTCCTGGCAACCCATTGCTCTCCTTGCTTGTGCTGCTGCTGAGTGCAGGGGAGCAGCTAATGGCAGGTGTCCCCACCCTGCTGTGCCCCAAGGGTGGGAACAGTTCCCTGGCATGACAGCCCTGGTAAATCCCTCATCTGGAGAAGGGAAAATCATCTCCAGCCTTTTGCTCATGCTTCTCCAAATTCTTGAGCTGGCTTTAGTAAATTAGATCTGTGGAAATCATTCCTCCCTCTCAGAAAAGAGATGACAGTCACCTATTACAGAGGATCCCTTTCAATTTCAAACGGCCTTAAACTCCTCATGCCTCTGGGCATGGACTAAGTAATGCCACTTTTTTTGCAGCCCTGTTTGCAATATATATTTTGTAAACCATTTCGGCCTAAATTTCTCAAAACAAATTGAGTTTGTGGTTTAAATGAGTCTCGGATGTGGTCCTGGGCTTTGCTTTCAGCAAGCAGTTGCCTGAACAAAATATACTGCTCATAAATATTTGCTGAAAGCAAACAGCTAGGGCAAAATTCTGTTTTTAAGTGGCTGAAATGCCTCTGAATGTATCTGTTATTTGCTCACTTTGATTATGTATCAGTCTCCACCTTAAAAGGAGAATGGAGCTGAAATTACAGACAGTGCTGCCAAGTAAGGAAAACAAAGGTTTTGTTAGTGAAACTGGACATTATACCAAATTTACGACAGATCCCCTTTGCTGCTTGTATTTAGTTTTTCCCTGAAACAGTAATCTCAGAAAATAAGCTTGATTGCCCTATGTGCAAGCCTCATGGGTTTTGTTTGTTATATGTTTTTTTTCCCTCCCAGTATCATTGTCATAACAATTTGCTGATGAAATAATAATTTCAGAATCCATTAACTTTTGAACTTAGTTTTTACGTAGAATTGAATATATATTGGGACATTATCAGACATCCATATCATTGATGTCAGAATGAAGTAATTACCAATTACTAATGGTTGGCTGACAGCTACACTGGAGTTTCCATAGTTACTCTAATGCTGTGTCATCAGCAAGGGGACTTTTGCTGAAGCAACAGCTGCTATCCTGCGACATGTAGGTGATCCCATCTCTAGTTCAAATTTTTTCTGACCCAGGTCTGTAATTAGACATCGTTGCCTTGATAAGGCAATGTTACAGGAGATGTATTTCTTACCTGAAGCATCTTTTCACCACAGAGACCATTTAAATTCCAGTTAAATAATTATTTGCTCTATTTTTCCCATTTTCAAAGGAAATAAAAAGATGTGTTTTTTAACGCTAGAACCAAGTTAAGTCCATGGATTGTGCAAAGCATTTGGTTGTCAGTTTACAGTTCCCTTGAACTTGTGATCAGGTTTTTTTTGTGGTTTAGTCTGGTTTACAATGGAAACAGAAATAGATGAGTTGGATTGTTTGTCTGTGGTCATTGCTAATAACGTCTTGGATAATTTTTGTTTCCAGTCAAAGAAGTGGCAAAGGAGTGGTATTACTGGTAGCAGAGAGCAGCAGCAGCAGTAAGTAATTCTGCTTGAGCCTTTTCAACTTGTATGTAATGTCAGTTTAATCTAGGATGTCACCATAACAATGCATATATTTTCTAACTCTCTCATTCAGGATTTTAGTGTCTGCATGCATACAATTACTTCTGCATTTAATTTGACCAGTGTAGCTCAGTAAATGCTGTTTGAAAAAACCCTCTTTTACTAGTATGGGCAAACGTGCTTTCCAGGCAAAGCTCATTTTCAAGGTAGAAAGCCACTTAACCCAGCGTTACACGAATGCACCACACTGGTCCTCATCTCTGTGAAGGAAGCACTGCTGTGAGTTTCTCCATTGCTTCGCCATCTGGAAGTCCAGGGAACTGTTGGAGCTGGACACATGGTGTTTTTGCAGTGCCAGGCTGTTAGGTTATTTTGCTTTTGTTTGCTGTTGAAGGGCACCTCTTCATGTGAACAGCTGCTGTTGAGGCCTCCTATTCAACTAGTAAAGCATTGCGCACCCAAGCCTTCTCTTACTATTAGCATTCCCAGTTTGTAGATAGGCTCTTGAATCTACCTCTACAGGATGTATCCTTCCTTTATAGGCTGTAGTGTACTTCTGTCAACCATTTTGCCCTTTGCCTGCTGGAGGTTACATTAACACCACCTCTTCAAAAGCAGGCACATTTACCCTTTCTTGGTGGGTGCTGTGCCAAAGACTCTAAGAAATTCCTTGCAGACCGGTTAGCAGAGCATGCTTCCCTCTGATGTGAGACCACTGCATTAGATGTAGTAGATGCAGACTGGTGTGTTGTCTCCTACATCAGGCATTTAGGATGGTCTCCTCACCACCTCGTGTTTGTGGGGCAGTGATCTTTCCCTTTTCTAAGCTGTTGAATATTGTCTTTGCACTACTTGTCTGTACAGAGGACTCTGCCACTCAAGCACAAAGAGTGGGGAAAGCCCTCAAAAAAGGTGTTTGTAGGAGACAGCTGATTCATGCAAAATTTCAATCATTTTTATGTTTTAAGTCTTGCCATACAGTTGTTCTTAAATCCCATTTGAAGACATAATTGGAGCTAATCAAAGGTGATTCACATTGGAAGCAGAGTTGAGGGAAGTTGTTAGCTTCCACCTTTATCCTTTTCTTCCACTTGCCAGTGGGCCATTTCCCCCACTGACAAGCAGAGTGGTGGATCCCACTTGGTGCCCACTTACTGAATGGTTCATTAGTTTTTTTGCCAGCACTCGCAGCTGGCATGGAAACATGGACAGACTGACTAAAAAAAGGCAGCTGTCTCTGTGTCTGGGATGCTCCTGCAACAAGCTGCAGCTTTATGGAAGGGGAAGTATCCTAAATCCTGGTGGAAACTGTATGGATGCTGTACAGGCCTTTGACACACCAGCTAGAGTAGTTACAGCTGGAAAACAAACAATTACAAACATCAGACAGAAGTTGCACAGTGAGGAATCATATGAAATTAAGGCTTTGATTTTAGCAAGCTGCTTTTATTACCCATATGCCAAAGAAGTAGTTTTGCTTTAACTTGTGAATTTATAAATTAGTCTACCAATTTCTTTTTAAAACACTGGTTTCTAGAAGAGAATAGGATATTAACAAGGAAAAATTACTGTGCCATGAACCATTTAGAGTTTTCATTAAGAACTCTGTGAAAGCAGTCAGCTGATGATAAAGTTTGGATACTAAATTACAGAGGGTGTGGTTTGGAAAAGTAGTTGTATTAATGTCAAGAGAAATTGCCTCAATGCTAAACCTTTGCAGTGTGTATCAGTCATAGGTATGTATGTGCACTGATGAGTTTCCCAATGTGCTGGATGAGGTGTGAGAATGACCTGTCAAAGACACTCAGTTTAGAGGTTTTTACCTCTAAAGCTATTACCGAACATTCCCAGTGTCAGAGCCAATGAAGCAGCTGACAGGGATGAGGATGCAGTGTGGTCAGCATGTAATGTGTGTGATGTGTTGTATTTTCTAGTGCTTTTGTAGAGAAGGAGCTCATAGTGTTTAAAGCTGACCACTGGAAGAAATATTCCTGTGGTCCAAAAGAAGGGAAAACTTTACAAAAAGGTTCTTTGACAGTTGTTGAAAAATTTATACACATTTTCTCCTCTGTTTCAGCAAAGAAACTGTTTAATTCAGAGGATGGTAGGATTTGACCCCAAAGTCACATCTGTGATGCAGGCCACAGGTTTCAGAGGCTGTGTGATTCAGGAGTCTTTTAAATGCAGAACTCCAGATATGGATAGGAGTCTTGTGAAGCTGTCTTTCATAGTCATCATTTGGAAAATAGTGACTTGAAACTAGGGTGTTTTCTTGTCAAGGGGAGCACTGAAAGCAACAGAGTTGAATGTTTCTGCTAAAGTAACAGGGACTTAAGGCTGAATGTAGTTTCAGCTGGAGAAGGAGCTGAACATCAGCCAGCCTGTTTGGACAGGTGAATGACAAGAACATAAAAGTGAATGCAAGAAAAAGTCCTCTGGCATGTATGACAGGAGCAGTTTCAGGAATGCTTGTGCTTGATAACACAGGGTGGTGCTGACAGGGTGGTGAATTGGACCAGGCAGCTGACTAGATGAATAAAAGGAAAGAAGAGAGTAGTCAGGGTCTTCGCAGCATGTGGGAGTCATTGATGTGTTTCCCAGCATGGGGCATAAGCAGATAAAAGTATTTCCCATTGTCTTCGTAGTACACTGTTCATGTGAGGCTCGGATAGCATTTGTCAAGTACTTTCAACATGGAAAACTCTAAAACAGCTCTTACGATTAAGAAGCACCTTGTATTAATCCTTAGCATGAAAAGTAGCAGCAATTAGCTGCTAATAATTGAATAAATAATGAGAGCAATAAGTAATAGTCCACAGGTCAATGTACATTGAAAATCTGAAGGGTTTCTTATTCTGAGATGCAGAGACTCACTTCAGGGTCTCACTGCTCAGTTGTATTCAGTATGGCTGGAACTGGGCAATGAGGGATGACATCAGTTTTGGCTTGCAGCTGGCAATCAGATAATGTTTCAGGTAATGATAAAGGACCCTGTATCCCATGCTCCTGCTGTGGAGTTCTGCTGTATCCTGTGCTCCTGCTGTGGAGTTTTGCTTGCAGGGTAAGGAATAAAATATAAACTCGTGACTTATGGTGAGTCATGACACGCAGCCTGATTCTGGCCTCGCTTGCCCTTACTCCTGTTTCATAGTACATGAGCTTTGCGGGGTTCTTGATTTACAATGTTGTAAGTAGAACTAGGGATGCATCAGCAAGAACAGCTGTTCAGAAAACTGCTGTGTTTTCCCGGGAAGGAATTTAGCCTTCATCTGACAAAGCATTAAAGCATACATTTAAACTTAATATGTATTAATGACTTTCTGGATCAGGGTCTTTAAGCAGGGGTCATGGCTTGATGCAGTTCTTTTGGAGCAGGTGAGCAGATCCTGTAGAAGATAATTGATAAAGGTTGAGAATGTTGGAACTGTAGATGGGAATTCAACATATGTTAATGGATTTTATGCCGATCAGTATCATCATGGTATCTAGCAACATTATACACCAATACCACAATTGATCCATGAGTGATAGGATCCTGTTCATGAATCAAAGGGGACATCAGAATAAGAGAAAAAAAAAGTTCAAGATTCTCTGTCAGAAAATACTGAAGAAATCCAAAAGTGCCTTAGATGAGTTAATACATGAAACTCTATATCACTTATGTGGGGAGCAGACAAACACCGTCTCCGTTTTATAGATTGGGAATTTGAGAAACAATGAAAATAATAATTATGTTAAAGGTTTTGAAACAACCCAAGAAAAAGTACTTATGTCCTCTACCACAGTCATTTTTTAACTGTGTAATAGTCTATTGAAAGATGGGGAATATAATTACAAAGCCAACACTTCAACTGTGTATATATAAAGGTGAAAAGCCTAAGAACCATACACCCAAGCTAAACCTTAGGAAAACTAGAAAAGTAATAACGCACCTATCAGATCTTGCTTCTTGTATCAGCACTAAGCCTAGGATTTATTTATTTTCCAATATGTCCTGACTTACTATGCTACAGCCAGACCTGTCTTCTCAAGAAATGCGAATGTAAAGTTCAGCGCTGATACAGACATAAACAACTTTGGGGATTATAAGGACCTAAGCATTTTTGCTGATTCTTGTTCGTTTTTTATTTCTTGCTTGCCAGCTGCTGAAGTGTCTGCTGCTTGCAGGGGGACTGGGGGAGGCAGTAGGGAAAGTGATGAGAGGGGAAGATGATTGGGAAAGTCTTGAACAGTCTTGAAAACTTTGTGTCTGCATCTGAAATGTAATGACCTGGGAGGCCCTTGCTCAAGCACATCCTAGTCATGCGAGATGTGATTCAGCAGCAACCAGAAGCATTGACATGGAGGGCAGGGATAGGGACACGACATATGGAAGGGAGGTGAATATCCATTTTGCTAGTTTGTCTATTTGTTTTGTGGGTTTTTTTGAGTCTTCAGAATTTTTCTGCTGCTGAATAACATATTTTTAATTAAGGCTTCCTTCAGACCTCTCTGACTTGTGTGAATGAGTTGATAGTAAAAATCTGCCCTACAGATCTGGGCCTGGAACAGAGGCAGCTGCTGCTGTACTTTTTAATAGCTGGAGGCTTCTGTTTTTAAGCAGCAAGTGCATGCTCAAGTTCGCTCTGTGCTGTCCATTGCCACTGAAAGGGGAAAAAAAAAAATAAAAGAAAATGCAGAGTTTCTAAAGGTAAAGGAATAAGGCCCATTTCTGATAATAATAATAATATACAGGGAGGAAAAGAAAGCATCAAAGGTGAAGGGCATCTCAGTTCCTGTGCTCCTCATCCAGTGCCCCGCTGTCCGCCATGGTGGCAGCCATCTTGTGGGGCAGGCTGCTGGGGCCTCCTTTCTCCAGCCACGCTGCTCAGGAAAGGGCTGGAGCTGCTGCTGCCGGGCCCTCTCCGAGGAGCTGGGTATGTGAGCTCAGGTTGTGGTGGAGGTGGTTAAAGCAACATTTGGACTTTGACAAGAACCTCATCCCACCAAGGGTCCCTGGCGAGTGTGATTGTCCACATAGTGCTGGCCAGCCCCTCAGTCACCTTCAAAGGGCTTTTGGTTTATGGAAGTACGGGTGTTTCCAACTCCAGAACAGGGTTTTAAATGGTCTTTTAGTGTTGCCTTTAGTCAACCTCTGGGATCTTCAGAGTGGTCCAGGTTTCAGCTGGGATAGAGAACCACAACATTAGTCCTTTGTGGGACCACTGAAGTAAGAACAAAATTCCTGTTTGGGAGCAGAATACCTCCACCTGCACCCATTCAGGAACCATCTCAGCTACCTATACAGTCAGAATAAAAAAAGCACAGCCTTTTCTTTTTCCTTTTTTCAGCTCCAATTCAGGGAGAATGAATAATATCAACAAAACCCCTTTCTCATCTCTTCCAACACTATGAAACTAAGCTTTGCTCTAATCTGTATGGAGCGTTTCTTTAGATGGACAGAATAAACTGGAATTTAAATTGCTGATTACACATTCCCAGGCAGGGTTGTGAGTTTCTTAGGGAAAAAAATAAATCAATGCTTACATGCTTCATTGTCCTTACAAGTGAAATTGAATCATTTGGCTCATCTGAAGAGTTCTTTTGTGCTGTGCTTGTACCTTAGTTCATTGAAATTTAGGTATGACTATGTCTTGTATCTTCTCTGCAATAATTTGCTAGGGTGCTAGTCAATCTTTAAACTGAAACAGTATTCCTTTTGAAAACAAAAGGTTGTAGATATATAGTCAGAACTGTTCAAGACCTTTTCATTAGTAAAAAAACCAACTAGCAAACCAAACAAAACCACCACCAGTGTACACATTAATGTCCTGAGAGAGTTCAGGCATACCTGGTTTTACCATGTGTGAGCTAATTGAATTTAATGGCATGTTAAATGTTTAACTGTCCAGTCTTACAGGCTTCATATTATAAAATGGCTTCCTTTTCCCTGTGTTCAGTTATTTTTGGAGGATCCTTTGACTTGCAGTATTTTTTAAATCACACCCACAAAAAGTACAAAGTATTGCATATAAAAAATATCTATTTTTTTCTACTGGTGGTTACCTCCAGTTGTTTTACATAAAAGCCTGGTTTCTTTATCTTTTAAAAAAATTGGTGAGTATCCTGAATTCCTTGGGAGATAAGACTAATTAGTGTTGTACTGTATAAAAAAAATATATCAGCTGTTGTCTTGTCTTCATTTTGAACTGTACAATGTATTTGCAGAAGATTGTGCCGGACGTTTTGAGTCCATTCTGCTTTTTCTCAGAGATGATGACACCATTAAGACCACTGAATATGTTTTCACAATATAGATCATGTAGTTTCTCTGAATCCATGCTCACTCTTTATTCTGTTTGTTTGTATGTTGTTTGGTTGTTTTTAAATGAAACTGCTACAATTGAGGCCATCTCTTTCCAGTTATTTAATGTGTGTCATTGAAAGAAATTATTGTAGAAAGAATCTTCAGCTTGTGTTTTTTAAAAAAACAATACCTTGCAAGTCCCACCAGTCCCTAACATAAATTCTCCTTAGTCATGCTGATTGCATTTCAGTCCCGGCGGTTTGGAAGAAACCAGTGCCATCTGAAATACCGAATGCGAGGCTTATAACAGGAGTGAATAAATGCTTTCGGAGTATTTGTTCAACATAAAACTATTAAGATATATTTTTATTATCGTTGTGTAATATAACCCTATTTAAGCTTCATGAAATGAGTGTTTAAAATATATTTTCTTCTTTCCAATAGGAAAAAGACTTTGAGAAAATTAGCTTTGTAATGTTAGATAATATGTCCTAGTTATAGAACCTGAACCAATAGGCTTTATCAGAATACAGTAAGTGATGAAGAAGAAACTAAAAGATGACAATTTTGCTTGAGTGATTGGAGCTTATATAAGAAAAGAAAGCAGGAAAGATTAGTTTTGTAAGTCTGGCTTGTAGCAACATAAAGGAAGCTAAAATTTCTGCGTTACAGGCACGTAGGGAGATCTGAGGACCCTGAAAAGCTTAAGATGCAGCCTGTGTTTGTAATGCAGTATTTATAATTAATGTGAAAATAGTTAGCATCCCCTTTACCTGCCCTTGTTACACCAGTAAGATAAAAATAAGTTGTGCATTGCTTGAACAGTTCATTGGCAGGATAAACATTTCTTGGAGCTGCTTAAAGCTCCAATCTAAAAGCACGTCATCATGGCACTTGAACATCAACTGGCAAAAACTGTTCATATGATTAAATTAAGTCTAAAGATACCTTATAAATAGAATGCCTTGTAGAGCAAGTCAGTAAGAATGGAAATAGTCTATGTTTTATATAAAAGATAATGTGTAAGAAGCCATAAATCTCTCTGGTTAGTGAGCGTAGAAGTTAAATCACACTGTTTATTTTTGTATTAATACAAGGTGCTCCTTTGAGGCCTCCCCTTGATGGCAAGGACAATGTTTGCATTGCTACAGTAAACCATAATACCTGCGCCTGCTCATTGAAGTAACTTCCAAATACTGGGTTAGTTGCCCGTGCTCCCTGTAGTCCCAGTTACCAGGACAGAAAGCAGCATTCCAAGATCCAACCCTGCCCAAGGTCATGTGGCATCTGAATCTTGTCTTTCTTCAACTGGAACTGGTGCCTTAGCAGTAAAACAGTCCTTCCACAGTTCTTACCGGAGTATTTCTACATTGTGTCCTAGATGAGAAGCCCACTACGTGCAGATGGGACATTTTAATATGCACCGCATGGTATTATGCAGAGTCCTTGTTTCAGAGCACCTTATTGGTGACAAAAAATGAGAATTTTGATATAGTTGTGTGATACTAATACTCCAAATAGAGCTTATTACTAGCCTGGGGAATGGAGTCCATGCTGGGCATTTTTAACTCTGCTCAGGCCAGGGAGGAAGAGTAGAGACTTTCTGCCAAAACAGCTCTGATTTACTACCTGGCCTCTTTGCCTGTTAGAAGCTTAGATTGCTGGTTTATATGTTTGCTTTTCTCTTAAACCTCTTTACGTCTATCTCCAATTTAATTGCCAGTTTTGAGAGATATTCAGAGAAATGTTATTTTATTTCTGGAGTCAAGTATAGTTTGTCTAGAACGAGCAATGTAACCTCAGCTTTGCTTCACTGATGGAAACAATAGTTATCATTATGATAATTACTCAGAACACTTTTGTGCCTCCACAAGTCCAGGCAACTTGCAATTATATCTCATTTTTCTAGGTAAGGCATAAAAACTGTTCTGCCGAAAGTTTTCAGGGTTATTTGTAATTCGCAAGGATAAACTACGTATCTGATCTGTTGAAGTGCTGCTTCTGCCTAGTCAGTGATTCCTTGAATTAATTTTATTGTAATCATCAAACAGCTGGAGCCATTCACTTTGTAATTTTTTTAGGAGATGAAAAATAGCACTGGTTCAGTGGCAAAGTGTTCCACAGTTGGAATGCAGAAATGTCCTTCTGTGTGACAGCGGGAGGAAGACAGCCCAGGAGCCACCCCCCAGGTGGGTGCTGAACAGGGCAAGCCTGAGAGCAGCGGCCTTTTTCTGAGCCTTTGCTGGGCTTTTTCTTGGGCTCCTCTGTAAAGAACAACAAAAAGTGAGGAAATCACTGATCTGCTGCTATGACCCAGTGCTAGAACAGAGGCTAAACAAGAGCTTCTGGTTCTAAGAAAGATTTCTTTAGCTAATTTGGGGATGCATGCAGGGGTCAGGATTTGTGCTCCTGCTGCTTATTTTCAAAGCATGTGCAGAGAAAAGCAACGTGTTCTGCTGTGTCATTCTGAACTTGCTGGCTTTGCTGTTGGAGTAATGGGCCTGTCACAGGAGACTGCATTCCAAATGGTAACAATTACATGGATTAAATTGTACTAGAAAGTGTAAGGAAAATTTGTGCCCTATTTTTAGTGTAAGAAAGGGAAGAAAACACCTGGCAAGATGTAGCAGCATCTGCTGCCTTCAGGTTACTGTACAATCACAGGCCTCTGGGTTTTGGGGCAGAGAAATGGTCTTCAACACAATTAGAAGGAAGATGCTGTTGGGACCTGAAAATCTGACACTTGCAAGGGCATTTACCTGAGCACTTTGAAGGTCATGCTTTCTAGAGCATTTTTTCAAATACATGCCAGCTCATTGCGCATACAGCATCTTCCTGAAATAATACCCATTCTGGTGTCATTTACAGGTGGCATGACAGCAGTGCTGCTTCCCACCCTTGTTATGTTTGGCTCCTGCTTTGGGTGTATGGTGTATTGAAAAACTAGAGATTTATCAGCAGTCACTTGCCTGAGACCTTAGCCAAAATGTGACTGAATGTGTTTTGTTTATTAGGATTGCTGGATAGAAGGTAGGGAACTGCAGGTAGATGGTTTTTCTGTAAGGAATTTTGAGACAATATTGCCATCTCAGTTTACGTGGAGTAATGAAGGAGTATGGCTCTTTGTCTGTGGTTCCCAGGATCACACAGTGACTTTGAAAAAAACAGGTAAAAAGATTCTTTAGCTAGCACAGTGGTAATTTTAAGGATTGTTTACAGTAACTTATTCTTTTTAGAGCATTGCAAAGAATTAACTGAAAAGTGATGTCTTCAGCTGAGAGGTGAAAAACTTAGCATAAGAAATATAAAGGGTTGAGTGGTCAGAAGAACAAATGAATGTTTGAAAGCTGCTGAGATTTCTATGTCAGAAAGATTCACTCCAAGTACAATAAATGTTGATCTTTCATCTGAGGTAACTTGGCTTACATAAGGGAGTTCAGAGTCATCATATAGACTAGTATTTAGAAAGGGCATCTCCTCCGGGGAGCCGATTTCCAGAGAGAGGGACTAACCTTTGTGCAAACTTCAGAGAAAGCCTTGAGTTAGTTCTAAAGGCAAAAAGAAAGTGAAGGGGCAACTGAGTCTTCAGCCCAGCAATTTTGGAGACTCATTTGCAGTCAGTTTCTCCACTAAACAGATGTTGGCACCCTTTGTTTTCTCTAATAGTCGGGAACCTCTGGTTTCCACAGCGCTGCTTAGTGCAAATTTATGTTTTGAAAATGAACAGCAGGCTGTGTGGGGGTGCTGTTATAAACAGTGATTAATGCTCACCTGGTCAGGATAAGCCTCTCTGCTTCTGAACCTTGAGTTCACATGTGAGTCTTTTATTTGTAACCTTTTCTCAGTGTCCTTAGGGGCTAAAAACTGGGAAGAAAAGAACCGAATTTCTCAAGTAATTACATCACTCTGGGTACCAAAGCTTCAACAACTGCCCCAAACATTATAGAACTTTGGATAAAACTTAGTTGAGATGACATGTTCTGGAAAATGAATTGTAATGACAGAAATAAATACAACATAATAAAGAAAGATGGCCTACTTGGAGTTGTATTAGCCTCAGCATAAGCAAATATATTTCCAAGCACCAAACTGTTTATATTAGGTCAGAGAACAATGAAAAGGAAAGAAAATTATGGTCTTTAATCAAATGTGAAGTTTTAACTGCAGTTAATCAGTTTTGACAGCAGATACTGCCCTCTTTCTCTGCACATAGGAAGAATTTGTATAAAGATATCCACCTGTACCTCTAAATACTGGCAAACATCACTGAAAGCATAATACGCAAACTGTCATTTTATATGAGAAACTGTTCTTGCATTTCAAGCTTAATTGATGGTGTCAACTTGGAAACCAGCTTTCAAAACTCTGCTCCCAAATTTTAAACCTTTTTGCAGGCAGCAGTCTTAGAAGAGAGTTGCTTTTAAGGAAAGGATAAGTTTGGGAGCTCCTTTTATTTGTCACGATTTCTTCAGTAACCAGGAAAATCCTCTGAATATTAAGTCTTCCATGAGGCTGTGGTAGGGTTTCAGGAGGCTTGGGAAAGCGTGGTGCTTGCAGGACAACTGGGGCTCCAGTTGGAATATTAATTTCTGTACCCAGCCCAGCATTACAGTGTGCAGCTCCACTGTTCTTACTGCTTCTTACCATGTTTTATTAAACTAGCAAGTGGGAAGGGAGCTCTTCTGACAAAAAGGAAAAGCTTTTTAACATTGAAGAATACACTTAATACATTGCCCTTTCATTAAAGAGGCAGAGCATTCACTGTTTTATTGATGCAAAGGGCGATGTTTTTATTAAAAGAATAAGGCATTGTATGCACGGGGAAGCAGTTCACGTTTGGGAGGTTGTGCTTTTATGAAACTTTAATTACTTTTTGAATAAAAAGCTTTAGATGGGAAAGAGAAGGACTTGAAATAAGTAGGCCTGTGCAAGGCTGAGACATTAATGGTCAGCCAAGGGAAGGCAGAAAGAATTTGGGAATGCACACTGAACACTGTGTACTGAGAATAACATGCACATACACGCTGACATTGTGGTTGCAGTCTGGCTTTGTGCCTGTGATTCTGTCTTACAGAGTCCTTTGTCAAAGGAGAAATTAATTTTGTTGTGAAAGGGTTGAAAATTATGTTCTATAATGTGTCTGAGCTGGGAAACATCCTCATGGGTAGATTTGCCTGTGAGCATTATTGATAACTTGCCTGGGAAGTGGTTCTGTCAGAGGCTGCTGTGACCTATGGGATCATGTGCGGTCTGTGATCTGTAACTTTCTGTGACATGATCTCCCAAAAAGCAGCTCCTCTGCAACCTCTGTGCGGCGCTATTGCATTTTGTTGCCTTTTGTAATACCCCCTCAAGCTGGTGCTCAGCCTGGCAAAACTTTTGGGATTTTTGTCTCTCTGGCTGTTAGCCTTGTCTTTTCTTATTGATGATCAAAAAAATACTTAATCTTCATCCATCTTAATCATCCAGACAATAACTTTTACACTAGCAACAGAATTTAGCTTGGTGTAAATCCTTTGACTGGAATGTCTTTAGGAGCAGAGATCTTCAGCTACAGTGATTGTGGGAGTTAAAGCTATCAGGTGTTTTCAGTACTTTATTCGGGCTTCTTGGCAGCAGTTGGACAATATATATTTTTTTTCAAGTCTGTAGAATTTTCTGAAGCTGCTGTTTGGGTTTGAGGGATGTCAGTGATGCCTGCAGAGTCTGGTTCGGCTCAGGAAATACCAGCATGTACTAGAGTCTCAAAGTGCATCTGGAGGAGTCTTGACTCTTCTCTTGTAGGTTAAAACTGCATAGAAATGCTATGTGAACATGCCAGCTGGGAAGAAGCACAGCAAAATCTTGAGTAAGATGTTTCTATTATCACATTCTCATGTGCCCATTTCAGTCACAGCTTTTTCTACAGACTTGGAGGGAAAGCAGCCTTTTTTTTTTTTTTTTTTTTTTTTTTTTTCCCCCATTTGCTTGTCTTGCTGTGCCCAGTTAACCTCAGCTGCTTTGTGTCTGTTGCTTTGCAGTTTTGGGTGGTAGTTTGCTGTGCTGACTTATTGTGCATGTCCATCTTGTTGCTCTAGAGCTAAATTGCTTAAGACCTTTTACTGTGAATAAGCAGTTTACCTGCTCCTTTAATGATGAGTTTCTTTGGTGTCACATCTATCAGCAAAACATTTCACTGACCAGACTGTTTATCCTTACATGATGTTTCTATGGAGATGTTGCCTGTAGCAACATCAATGCCAGAAACCTACCAAGGAGTTAACACTTTGGACCTACCACAAATGTTCAAAGATTTCAGCAAAAGTTTAGTATTTAGCCAGGAGATGAGAAATGTGCGCAATATCTTAATTCCGCAGAATGCACTAGGAAAATATATATATATATATTTTTTTTTTTTTTTTGGATCATGCACTGCTATTAGGAAAAAAAATGTTTGAGAATGCACCC
>JANHFX010003945.1:34813-51866 GCA_027560015.1 Chloroceryle amazona
TTTTTGGTGGCCCTAGTAGCTGTGTGGAGGCAAACCAGGACTGCATGCTTGGTTAATACTTTAACCAGCCAAACCAGTGTGGTGTTATAAAAGTAAATCTTCCTTTGATTTTCTTTTTTTTTTTTTAATCTGTTTTCAACCATTTAAAAACTATTTCTGTTTCCACTACCTCTACAGAATGTTTTGAGATTGAAACAATCAGCTTTCCTTTGCAATGAGACTTCTGGCTTTATAAGAATGAAATTGGACAAAATAAATTTATCCTTCCCAAACAGAACCCAAGGAGAATTACAGATAGCTCTCAAAGTTTTGTTTGGTTTACAGCTGAAAAAAAGAATTTCTTCCCTTTTAGAGATTCTGTTTGGGTTTTTTTTGGATAATAAAAGTTTATTGTCAAATTTGTATACAGCTGGGTTTTATTTTTCACACAATCAGGTCCATTTTTGCAATGAAATATTTGGTACTTACTACTTAGAGAAACAGACATCTTACTAAGACTTGGGGTGACTGCCTGTCCTCTGGAGAGTAATACAAAAATGTAAGAAACATCTGGAATAAGAACAGGAGAAACAGGTGCCACTAACACCTGTCAGAAGGTAACTGAGGAGCTTAGAGAGTGGCTATGAAAAACACACACTCTGCATTGCCTGATTGCATGAGTTTGGAATAAAAACACTGCAGAGATTTTCTATGGATTGATGGTGTCATTTGCTGTAATTTTTAGCACCTCTTTCATCAAATTAATAGCTGGATCTTTTCCTAACATTTTCCTCCAGGAAAAAAAAAATCCTAAACAATCACCACCCTTATCTCACTGTTTGCATGAAGCTGCTTGGGACAAAGAATGCCTCGTATTCAAAAAGCAAGGAAGGCAACTAGGAGCAGAGGCAACCTGGAGGTAAATGTAAGCTCAGTTAGTCTGCAAGTGACGTGAGTCTGGCAGTCTGAATTGACTGCTCTGATTTCAAGTACCTAAGGCCACCCTGTAGCTTTATGCAACTGTCAGGTCTGTTCTGCAATTTAGATCTAAGCAAGGGGCACTGCAAGATGGGAGAGAGGTGGGCAGACAGTGCTATGTGTGGGTGGTCTGCACGGAGCACCGGTGTGCACAGATTGTGAAGGGGAAGTTCAAATTCTGTGTGATGCTTAAATCACTGTTTGTAAATAACAAAGTTCAGAGGCTGCAGTTATGCAGCCATGAAGGATGAGTTACAGTAACCAGATGTGATTATATGAAAACACAAACAGTGGGTTGTTACCGAGGCTTGGTCTTTCTTCTTTTAAACCATCACACACAATGTTGGATATTGTGAAAAAGGCACTCGAGGGAGTTCTGACTCAAGAGAATGTGTCTCATGAGCTCTGACCAAGCTGGGGTCAAGACTAAAATTTATTAGTGTATAGAGAGGGGAATGAGAGGATATAGTGGCTGATAAAGTAGCTGGGTGCCATTATAAATGAGACTTCATAAAAAGCTATAAAACCAATTACCCATTCCCCAAACACAGAGCACAAGCATAGGATAAACTATTACTCCAGACTGTGCTCTTGCTACAGCAGCATAAAAGTGAGCAACAACCTAGAGAGGCAGACTGCTGGTAACGTACAGGGCTGGAAGTCCTGGAAGTGGCTCTTTGATGCAGCTGGGACATCATGTAAGATTTCAGAAGACTAAAGGATTGATCCCTAGCACCACAGCCTTGCAGCCCCCAGGGCTTTGTGGTGTAATTGTGAACAGAATTTGATAATTAGAAATCAAGTTTTATCTGAATCAGAAATGTTCCCCATGCAAATGACCCCAAAATAAAAATATATATTCTTGGAGGTTTTTTTTTTTATTAGACAGGGTTTGCTACATTTGATAAAGAGAACAATGAAGCATGAAACAAGGGGGTGAAAATCTGAATTCAGTGGCTATATAAGCTATTGATGAGTACTGTACAAATCTGAGCCTGTCTCCTGGTAAGGGGTGGATATGCTGTTTTGCTTTCTAGCAAAGTGACCTTAAACTTGATGAAATGTCAGTTATTCTTGAAAACTGGAAATGGGTTACATGCATTTTGATTTTGGACAGACATACTGTTGTGTGACCACCCTCAGACTCTTCCTATATGAATTTACATGTTTACAAGTGATTCAGGGTAGGCAGAGGGCCCTGTGTTCTAGGAAGCCTTCTCAAGCATTCTGAAAGAATAATATCTGATGACTATTGTTATATACCCGCTTTATTTTCAACTTTACATTCTTATGTGGTCTGGTTTCATTTTTGTGAATATACCAAATGTTTAAGATGTATCTTTATGTGGCATTTGTTTTCTTGTTGTGTGGGGATTAGTCTCAGTGGATATATTTTGGTGAAGGGAATTGATGCATATTTTGCCAACAGACATTCTGTCTTTAAAAAAAAAAAGAATTTCCAACACACTTTTTGTGAAATAGCAGAAAATAACCGCGTTGTTCTAGTATTCAGCATTAATTTCAGTCTGTAGCTTTTATTTCAGTAGCTACTCAAACTTACATCAGCTGAGCATGTGACCTGTAATAAATCTCAATTTTAATACTAATGGTGAACAATAAAAAACCTATAAAGGATTACATCTAACACCGTTACGCAAAGGAACTATGAATAATTGAAAAGGGCAAATAAAAGAAAGTTAACTCATTCCCTTCCTTTTTACTCATATTTCTATGTTTCTAAATGAAGAAGTCTCTTTAAATCTATTTACAGAATATTGAATGTCCGTTGGAAGCAGGTAGCTTGGATTCTAAATATTGATGCTTGGAATTTCAGCCACATGCATATGTTTGATAGGATTAGTCCTTGCTTTGTAACTCTTGCAGAAGTTTTTCAACTCAGTAAAGGAGCAGTTGTTCCTAAAAAAAAAAAAAAAAAAGAGAGCTAATGGTGAGAAGGAAGCATTTTTAATTTCCCTATTTAAAAAAAATAATAATGATTTTTTAGGCAAAGAAGTCTCTACTTGTGTAGGGAGGTTGGACCAGGTGACCTCTAGAGGTCCTTTCCAGCCTAAAACATTCTGTGACGATATATTAAAATAGAATTTGTTACCATTCTGTGGGTATTTTTTTAACATTATATTTCCATGTAATATGTTGAAGATTTACCACACTTTAATGAAGGAGTGAGTAGAGAGAGGAGCAAAGAGGGAGGAGGTTCTGAATGGCTGAGACTTACTTAAAAGCTTCCTGCTTTCTAGGTTTGTTTGGAATCATCGAAGTGATGTAATTAGGTAACACTTGCAAGAACAAAACTGGGAGGAATCTTAAAGTACGTAACACAGAACTGTAACTCCTTTTACACTTTATTAACATGTATCTCTAGAATAATATATTTTCTTTCCTTCTTTGTAAAGTGGATCATTTTCTTGAAAGGCTACTCGACAAATACAAGTGTGTGTGTTCCAGAAGCATTTTCTCAGTGTTTCTTTATTGATTCTGACCTTTAATATTAATTTTTATTCATTCAGAATTTCCATGATATTTATCTGAAAATGCCAGGTTCAGGAACTTAAAAAAATTAGTGTTTGCCTGAGGTCTGATTGGCAAATCTTGTTTCACAGAAGCAGTGCTTATGTGGGAACAATTGTACTTGGAATAGAAATGAGGAAATCACATGTGTATTTTAAAGATCAGTAAGGAGAAGACGGGTAACTACTGGATGTTTGGATCTGATTTTTGCTAATTACCAGAAAATCATACCTGTATCTGTTAATTGTGTTGTCTCTTTCCAGCCTAGTTTAAGAATTTGTCCCTTCTCTTCTTATGTTTTTCATGCTTCAAAGAAGCCATTAAAAAAATAAAAAGTCAGTCCCTGATTATTTTGATTTTTTCATAACATGGACAAGGAGCCCATGTGAATTTCCTAACTGGCCTTATCACTATCTCTGGTGTACAGAGCCTACAGTGATATGGATGATTATGAAATGATGATGCTTCATCAGTGTCATTCAAATTATGCACTAGAGACATGACACTGCAAAGCCCACAGCTGAATCATTAGCCCAGTTTCCATATAGTTCTGCTCTATAGGTCTACTTTTTACACTCTTAGGAGATGTGGACTCGTATCCCTCCTGTGTAATAGATGTACTGTGTGACCTTGGATGAGAGGTGGGCCATGATTTTTCCAAAGCAATCCCTTATTTTTGCATCTCCAAATTATCGCAACAAATTAATTTTGTTCTCTTCAATTCATTTTGTAGAAATGCTGATAACCTGCAGCCCCCAGTGATTCAGCAGGACTTGCCTGTAATTGGTGCTTCTGTAAGACAAGGTCTGTTAGCTCCAGCTGGATTCTTGAGCACAGGAAACACAGGAGCACTGCAGAAATTAATAGACAGTTGGGAAATGTTAGTCCTCAGTACTCAGTGCCCTGCTTCTCAAAAACCAAAGTTGACATAATTCCTTTGACAATGCTTTTAGAGCTGTGAGAGAAAAATGCTGTTGTAAGCAAGTATTGTTTGTTGCCAAAGTGTCATGACTGTTCATGTGCCCGAGATGCTACTGTAACTGCAGCATCATTACCGAGCTTCAGTTACGAATCGTAGCTATGGTCTTCTCCATACTGTCTTTGGAATCAGAACTTACTGGATGAATTGGTTCATGGTAAGCTGCTTTAGTTTGATTTTGATAGAAAAACCAAAAAATTCATCCCTTTCATAGAATTTAGTGAGTATTAGTGAGAGGAAAGTTGGTTCAAACCTGAGAAGTTTGGTACTGTGTCCCAGTTTACAGTGCTGTAAAACACTGTGCCACGTCTCCTGGGTGGGAGCTCCCTTCTGAAAGGGTGTGCAGCTTGTATAAGGTGCAAGCCCTGATAGTTAGCTTAAGGTCCAGCATAACGGTGCTGCATTATTTGTGTCCTTAATTGTGTACATAAAATGATCAACTGCTTTCTTTCTGGCATCAAGGAACTATGTGGCAGTATTTCTGGAGATTGCATTTTAGAAATGGAGGTGTAGATTTCTCAAAAGCCCAGCGAGGTTTGGCTTCCTCCTCCCACTGTGACATGAAGAGAATTCCCTTTGTAATTCCCACCTCCTTCTCATCAAATCCAGGCACTTATTGGGGGGTAATGTGGTTGCTCAGAAATTATGCTTAAAGTATTGTAAAGAAGATCTGAGTTTTAATTGAATTTTTGCTATAATCCACAACTAGGGACTAGTGGCATAATTAGCCTAGTTTGACAGAAAGATATTTCTGCATATGCACCTGAATGAGTCACAGGCATGGGTAGTATCATCTACTAGTGTTCCTGTCAGAAACGGATATAATTTAAAAAATAAAAAAGGAAAATAAAGAGCAAACGGTTAGAGTTCTTTCCTTCCAGCCCCTGAGACAATGGCAATATTCACTGCATTCCACCAGAAAAACAAATGCAGTGCTGTGAACACTCAATATGTAGAAAAATGAAAAGTTGAAACACTGCTTGCATCTGTCCAATACACCTTCAGTGGATCTTGCTAAAAGTCAGCACACATGGAGTCCCTCCTGATTCCCATGACTCTTAACGCAGGAGGTTACTGTAAACTGCACCTTCCCTTGTACGAGTTTCCAAATTAGGAAGCCTGGAGTCTAGAAAAACTATCAGACCTGATTATTTGGCTGATACCTGTTGTTAAGTAACTGCTTCACATTAGCTTAAAATGTGCCCTGGTATATCTACAGTTTCAGTCAGTGGGTGTCTTTTAGAGCAGACAGCAATCCCATAGCTGTAGTTGTATAAGGGCAGGTTTTTTTGGGATACAAGTCCCTACAATGCTACAGTTCTATACTACAGCATTGTCTTCAACATCTCAGCATAAACACCATTGCTTTTAGCAAGAGCAGGATCAGAACATAGCTGAAGAGAGCACTTTTTTCATTCCTGTCGTGGATGTGTGTGTCTCATGGGTTCAACCATCATGTGTTTCGTCCTGTGCGTGGATTATGCAGAGTGTTTTGTCAGCGCTTAGCTGTGTGGGATCATTGACAAAGATGACAGTCATCGTAGTGAAGGAAGTAAAGTCAAACACATGCATGGATAAACTGAAGAGCTGTATAGATAGCTGTATAGCAGTGGAAACCCTCTT
Organism: Chloroceryle amazona; assembly: GCA_027560015.1. Taxonomy (NCBI): domain Eukaryota; kingdom Metazoa; phylum Chordata; class Aves; order Coraciiformes; family Cerylidae; genus Chloroceryle; species Chloroceryle amazona. Next base: position 40,902 of record JANHFX010003945.1, read on the forward strand.
CCAAAACAAGAAGACCTTATTGATGAAAAGTAATTTTCTGTCTGAACAACTAAATGCAATAGCATTAGAGACCTTAGGAATGCAAAATACAACCAAATTAGATTTAGTTTTATACAGCCTAAAGTCCCGACTTTTCTGCACCCCTGGTCTCTAGAAATCTGTGACTGAACATGGGACTGAATTTGTCTGTGCAGTTTGTAACTATTTCAACAGCAAGCAGATGGACTTTCTCTGTGCTTCTTTGCCTCCTTGCCCCATGCCATGCTCCTTTTGGTTAAAAGCAGCTGAGAACAAGATAGAGTGTCTAAGGTCATTAGCCATAAAATCAAGGTTATGGAGAGCTCCCTTTGTTTTCCAGTCCTTTATCCTGTATTAAACACAGCTTGGCCAGGGAGAATTTAGTTCTTGTGTCATAGTCATTAGAATTTCACTCAGGAGTTTGTCTTTGGTAATTATAAAGAGGCAGTGGTTTGAGTGAGCTCTTATTGCTTGGTTCTCAGTCATCCTTATGGAAAATAGAATTATGATAGGGTTTTTTTTTGTCATTGCTTGTGCATTTTTAGCTTTTTATATTCAATACTTAATGAATTTCATTGAAGAGTTGAGCTGTATAACATAGACAGCAGTTCTTTTGGACTATCATACTACTGCAATCCAGGAATAACCCTGGCAAGAATGAAGGCATTTTGCCTGTGTAAATGGAGCACAGACAAATTGCTGGTGCAAGTGAAAATGGCAGGGAGGTTTCCAGGAAGTGTCTGTTGGCTTACCTAGGTTAATGGCTGAAAAAAAGCAAGTCTGAGTCTCTGTGGACATTGCTGCAATGGTTTTGGTCTGTTCTTCCAGCAAACTTCAGCGTTAAGATAACCCCTGGAGTTGGCTCTCTGGATTGTCAAGGTCCTTGGAGAGTAAGACATGTCAAGATAGGCCCAGCTTTACATCCCAGGGAATGAAGAGTTACACCACAGTGTCACTTTTCATGTGAAATGCTGTTGACAGGTGGTATCAGATTGGCAAATGTGTGCAGGCTCCTGGGGAGCTGTTTGAGGTGACGTGGAAAGGGAAAACAACTTGTAGGGAGCAGCTTCGCAAAATCATTGGAAGCAAATATTAGTAGGTCTGAGGCAAATAAACTTAGTTTTCCCTAGAGAAATAAATGAACCACCTTAAAATTTTCCCCTTTTTGTAATGAAGACAAAACCTTTGTTCTGTACGGTCCTGCCTTCCCTGTTTGAAATACACAGAGAAATGCAGAAAGTCCTGCAAAATTTAGATAATAAAAATATCTGTTAAAAATGTCAGTGATGCACCCCACTGGAAAGCAATAGCACAGCTAGGAAATGCCTAACTGAATTATTAATTTGAGTTTGGTATTGAACATATTGTCTGGGTACTATGGAAGTGATTGATAGAGAAATATCTTGGGCCAATGGGCTGATTTTTGTATTGTTGATTTCTACTCTCTCCCCTCAGTTGATATTGTATTCCTTCTATGTTTCTAGAACAACTGGGGAAAAGAAAAAAATACATTAACTCCTCTGTTGTTTCCAATTGATTGAATTGATTTTTGAACTGGACCTCCACTAGAAAGCAAGCCTTACTATTTAAAATGTGCAGTATTTCTATGAAAGTGAATAAATATATGGAGAAATGTGCTTTTTCTGCTCTGGTCATGGAGGTGCGATGTACTACAAAAAGAATTCAAAAAACATGGTATTTTGAAAATTAACTGTTCTGAGGGACCTCTGAACAAGGCTGCCTCTCTCAGCAACACTTGGGAATGTATATTAGACAATGTGTGTGGATCTCCTAAATCAGGATTTCCTGTTGAGAAGTCTTTTGTTGCGGATGACATTGAGACAGCGTATCATGCTGAGTTACAGTAACAATTAAGAGGTTGTATTACTGAAGCCTGTTTTCATCATAGAGTCCCCTTGGATCATAGCACTTTAAAGTCTTTCAGCTTCTGTATCCCAGAAGACTTTGATCTTAGGGAAGGGATTTAGTGTGATAAATTTAGCAAAGAATGAAAAATGCTGAAACACTTTTGAACAGCAAGTAATGGGTTTAACCAGGATCTTGTGTAATTTGAAGGATTTGCCCTGCCTACAGGACCTCAGGCCACAAAATCTTTTATTTTCTAGTTTATAGCCTCTGTCACTTACTGTCTTAAGTCCAGAGGTGATGATCTGCCCCTTAAAATTGGGTTCTTTATAAAAGTGAAGCTTTTTCTTCCCTTTGCCAGGAGTCGCTTCCTTCAAGTGTGTAAGCAAAGGCCTGGCTGCTCTGCTGAAGTGATTCTTGCATGGACACAAGGGGCCGTGATAACACAGAGGACTTTTGTTTGTTTGCTTGCTTGCTTGCCTGCTTGCTTGTTTTTCTGGCAGGGGCAAGGGAAGAGAGGAAATAAGCCAATGGAAAAATCAGGATAGCTCATCGCTTGGAGATCTGAAAAAAAAAATTAAAAAAACCTCTGCCATTTGGTAGAGGCACAGGATCACAGGATGTCAGGGGTTGGAAGGGACCCTGGAGATCTTAGAGTCCAACCCTCCTGCCAGAACAGGACCATACAATTTAGCACAGGTCACAAAGGAACACATCCAGGTGGGTCTTGAAAATCTCCAGAGAAGGAGACTCCACAACCTCTCTGGGGAGCCTGTTCCAGTGCTCTGTGACCCTTAGAGTAAAGCAGTTCCTCCTCATGTTAAGGTGGAACCTCCTGTGCTCCAGCTTACATCCATTTCCCCCTTGTCCTATCACAGGGCACAAGTGAGAAGAGGCTGCCCCCCTCCTCCCAACACTCAGCCCTCAGATTTATTAAATCCCCTCTCAATTTTCTCTTCTCCAGACTAAAGAGCCCCAGGTCTCTCAGCCTTTCCTCATAAGGCATATGTTCTATTCCCTTTTTCATCCTTGTAGCCCTCCGTTGGACTCAATCTCGAGTAAATCCTTGTCCCTCTTGAACTGGGAAGTCCAGAACTGGATGCAATACTCCAGGTGAGGTCTCACGAGTGCAGAGTAGAGGGGGAGCAGAAGTCCCTTGACTCCCTTTGAGTCTGACATCAAAAACATCTGTCTTCAGAAGTAGCTTAAAGATAGGGTTAAAAGTCATGCCTAGAAGGCTCAGCACTCACCAGAGAAGGCAGTAAACTTTCCCAGAGGTGGGAAAAGCTGTGTTCTTTCAGCTGCTGCCTGGGAAATGCTTTTGACAGACAGCATCTGGGTCCACTCATTTAGGATTGACTCAAGCCTGTTTGCTGTTATCAGCAAAGAGCTTCCAAATCTAAACCCTGTTCCTCAACCCCTGCACATGCTGTGATGTGAAGCAGCACAGGTGCCTGAAAATGCTCCAAAGAGCTGGAGTTTGGGAGATGAAGGTGCAGAGCCCACAGGCTTCTTTGACGAGACTGCCACAGGCATGAGGCAGGGATACTGATAGAGCTGGGAGCTCCCACTATGAAACCCCCAAATTTTCAAATAAAGTGAGAAGAGCTGCCAGGTTTTGCAAGTGGCAAATGATAGATGTTATATAACACTTGTCATGCAATAGCCTAGAGGACTGGACCTGGTGCCCTGGGGAGCCCTGGTCTAGGCAGGTTATCTCCCGACATGAACTTAGTATTCAGAGAGGCAGAAATGAGTCTGCAGAATCCCTTTCTGACTTTGACTAAATCCCAAACTCTCCCTTTCTTCCCCCCTGACACCCAAGGGGATATGTCTCAGTTTACCTGAAGTTTGTTGTATTGTTTGTTGTATCAGAAAAAAAATTCTGTTCACTGGAGTCTTTTTCTGTCCTGTGTAAGCTTGTGTCATTTGAGCTCATTAGTCATATTCTTGAGAAGGAAATACTGTATCAGTAAACATAGTTGGTTCCTATTGTTTCAGATTAATATACATAGAAAAATCTATTAATTTTTTTAATGGCTTGATTGATTTTTTTTTTTTTTCTCTACACTAACTAGTTCTTTCCCTTAAGGGAAAGCCTGTGTAATTAGCAGGGTTCCATAGAAGTTGATGTAGTGGTCTCCAAAGTGTAATAGAGAAAGAAAAGCTTACCGTGGAGTCTCTAACTGAATCACAGAATTGTAGAATAGCTTAGGCAGGAATGGACCTTAGAGATCATCTAATCCAACCTCCCTGCCATGGGCAGGGATGCTTTTCAACTAGACTAGGTTGCTCAAGGCCTTATTTAGTCTGTCCTTGAACATCCCCAGGGAGGGGGCATCCAGAACCCCTCTTGCAATATGTTCCAGAGTCTCCCCACCCTTGTACTGAAGAACTTTTTCCTAAGATCCAAACAACAAAGGTATAGTGAGAACTGCAGTGGGGGGTGGATGGTCCTATAACCCACCCTGTTCTATGACTGCCTGTTCCTTTTGGAGTGAGAGAGGAGAGGACAGGCCCCTCCAGCTGCTCAGCTGACATCTTCTTTGCTGTTTCCTTCACCCACTTTATTCTAGTGCTTTTGTGTGGGAGACACTATTGCTTGTAGTAGATGTTAACACTGACCTGTTTTATAGCATCACATTTCACCTGGGGCTTTGAAGGACATTTTTCCTTTTTCAAGTCACCCTGTCTAAAGCTGACTGAAGGAAGTACTGTGCATGCTCAGCTCCAGCAAAGATTGTCCTTAAAAAGTAGCTGTAGATAATCCTTTTCCTTGGGTGAGTTTGTATATATGGTCAGTCTGAGCAGATCTATGGCTAGAACAGGAATGCAGCCAAGGATGTGGACTTGTCTGGGTAGGAGGATGTTTTTGCCTCCTCTGGGCACAGCTTGGTAGTTGCCCAGACCTCTTGACAAATAAATTTTATGAGATTTAGAATTTTCATTTCCCAACATTTCTGTGGCAACTTGAGATCAACCATTTTTTGTAAACAGTGAAGTGTCCCCATTAACCCATATGTCGTATGTCCCTCTACATTCTTAGGCCTGTTTACAGACAGTTAATGCTATCTAACAGTTGTAGGCCTGATTTGGATCCAGAGCATCCACAGATAATCTTTTGTTGTAGATTTTTACCTCTTAGAGATGCTTTCAGTACCAACTCTTTGAAAGCTGCCCTGATCTTTCATCTGTTCTCTATTATTTGTGCAAATTGAAGCCATCTTGCATACTTACAAAATATTTCTGTTGCTAAGGCAGGGTGGAGAGGATAAAGACTACTTGACTTAATAGCTCGCTTCACTGGGGAATGCATTTATTTGCCACTTTCTACACTATCACTAAAAGAGCAGTTCCACTCTTAAACACTTTTGCAGAAAAAAAAGATTATTTTTTTTTCTAAAACGTGATTGTACCTCAGCTACAGTGTGGCTGAGGTTGTGCAGCCATTGCAAGTGAAGATGTGACTGTGATGCGGAAATACCCAGTCAGCTGACCAGCATTTTGGTCAATAACCATAATGAAATACCTTCATGGAACATCTACAACATGGTCACTGGCTTACTGGATGAGGGGAAGGCTGTGTATGTTGTCTCTCTGGACTTTACTAAGGCCTTTGACACTGTATCCCACACCATTCTTCTAGAGAAACTGTTTGCTTGTGGCTTGGATGGGCATTCTCTTTGCTGGGTGGAAAACTGGCTAGAAGACTGGGCCCAGAGAGCAGTAGTTAACAGGGTTAATTCCAGCTGGCGGACGGTCACAAGTGGTGTTCCCCAGGGCTCTGTACTGGGACCAGTCCTGTTCAGTATCTTTATTGACCCAGATGAGAGGATTGAGTGTGCCCCTATTAAGTTTGCAGATGACACTAAACTGGGTGGAAGTGTTGACCTGCTAGAGGGTAGAGAGGCTGTGCAGAGAGATCTAGACAGACTGGATTGATAGGTTGAGGCTAACGGTATGAGTTTAATAAGTGCAAGTGCCAGGTTTTACACTTTGGCCACAACAACCCCCGCCAATGCTACAGACTTGGGGAAGAGTGGCTGGAGAGCTGCTCATTGGTGAGGGACCTGGGGAGGTTGATTGACACCTGTCTGAATACAAGCCAGCAGTGTGTCCTGGTGGCCAAGAAGGCCAATGTCATCCTGGTCTCTACTAGGAACAGTGTTGCCACTAGGTCCAGGGAAGTGATCCTGCCCCTGTACTTGGTACTGGTGAGGCTGTACCTCGAGTATTGTGTTCAACTTTGGGCCCCTCACCACAAGAAGGACACTGAGGCACTTGAGAATGTCCAAAGAAGAGCAACAAAACTGGTGAAGGGCCTTGAGCACGTCTTATGAGTAGTGGCTGAGGGAGCTGGGGTTGTTTAGCCTGGAGAAAAGGAGGCTCAGGGGAGACCTTATTGCTCTCTATGGCTACCAGAAGAGATGTTACGGAGTGGTGGGAGTAGGCTCATTTAACCTGGTAACAGACAATAGAACAAGGGGAAATGGACTTAAGCTGTGCCATGGGAGGTTTCTCTTGGATATTAGGAAGAACTTTGCTGAGTGGGTTATCAGGTGTTGGAATGGGTTGCCCAGGTCAGTGGTGGAGTTCCCATCCCTGGAGGTTTTTAAGAGGTATTTAAGAGCCGGTTAGACGGGCTGCTTAGGGATATGGTTTAAGGGGTAGATGTGATAGTGTTAGGTTGATGATTGGACTAGATGATTGTAGAAGTCTCTTCCATTCGAGACTTTGCTATGATTCTATGATAATATACTGTCCCATTTCGGATCTCTGGAGGAGGACACTACAGCACTATTCATGAACTCTTCAACCAGTAGCAAAGATTGCTGTATTCAGTTGATGGATTGTAGGTATATAGAAGGTACTACTGAATGTTCAGCTAATCATGCATTTCCCTGGTAAAGCTCTAGTCTGCCCAGACGCTGGCTATAAAACATGTCTTTTCAGACTGCTGTGGATGAATAGCCCCAAATCACATAAATAAAGAATCAATTTTAAAAAAAAATAAATGTATCACAGAATGAAGAACATGCCTTAGAGGATGTAAGACCATGGCAGCAGGTGTTCAGTTGTGCTAGGTACCTGAGGTAAATAATGGAGGACAGTCAGCTGTATGTGTATCCAGAAGCAATACTCAGCTGCTGTGTTCTCCTGATAGGGCAATAGTTCAATAAGCACAGATCATAGCGAGAACCTGGAATGGAGAAATACGTCACAGTGTTTAAAGAAAACTAAACAAACAAGATATTAACATGTCCACTTTAATGTATCAGTATCTTAAGTTCAAGTGTGAAAGCCTTTCACTTGTCATGATTAAAATTAACTGTATTTCAAAGCAGCAACAGTGGAAACTTGTTTTTAACCTTGTCAGTGTGTCTCTTGCCAAAGACATTAACCTTTGATGCGCAGCAGTACAATAGCCCTCTATTAAACCTCCTGGAGATAGGGTAAACTCTGAAAGCTGGATTGTCTTTCTTTACAGAAGACTATTAAGTTGCATTCCTACATCATACTTGTAAGGGGCTTATTCATTAGAAAAGATCTTATGAAAGAAAAAGCTTTGTGGTTTGCAACAAGAATGAATAATAGTGCAGTTTATAGACTATCACATTTTCCTCAGGGTTTTCCAGAGCACTAATTTTCCACTTTTCTCATTTGCTCTGCTCAAATATGCAGTTTTTCATGTTCTCAATACTTCCCGTTGTTAAAGATTTTCCCAATACTATCCTGTCTTCCCTCCTAAACCATTTTTCCAGCTGGAAGGCTTTTATTATGTACAGCCAAAGAGGTGAAGTCTCAGGCCTGTTATGTTGGTGAGAAGAAAAAACACAGGGCATGAAATCTGTAAATGTGTTGCCTTAATCTTCCACTGGGCCTGTTACACTGAAGTCTTTTTCATGGCTTTAGTTCAAAGGAATTTGAAACCAAATCACGAGCATTAAAAGATACATAGATATAATTTCCATCTGATGAATTGGGCAGATGATCAGCATGAGTTTATTTTCCCTTGCACCTTATATCAAATGGTTATTTACAACAAAGTATCTGCAAATTCTTATAGATCACTTCTTTGCAAAAATATGCTTGACAGAAGGTGTGGGACCATGAGAAATGCAACTGTGAGACTCTGAGTTTCAGCAAGACACTGTGGTGGGTAAGGTGCTGAAAATGATTCTGAGAGCCACAGGGGAAATAAAGCAGCCCAAACCTTAGCAGCAAATGTTGTTGAAGGTTTAGCTATTGAATTTCAAAGTAGCAACATGTCTGGCTTTAACTTTGGTAACTTAGAGCAGGGCTCAAAATCAGTCACAATTTTAAACTGTTACTCTGTGTTCAAAGGTTTAGTTTTTCCATTTCAAGAAGCAAACAAAATAGAAAATTAGCATTTGCTATTTAAATTGTGTGGGTTTTTTGGTTTTGTTTTCCAGCTTTAATATTTAAAATAGACTTTGGAATTTGAAGGTATTATTTTACATTTAAGAAATAATAATTCTTTATGTTTATAATCATGTTGTATGTTACCAAAAGAAATGTATTAACATAGGTTAATGAATCTACTCTTCTGAAGTGTGTATTTTATGCTTGCATACCTGTTTGTAAACAAACACAATCAAATTATGCAAGACCTTTAAAAGGAGTATGACAAGTGCTTTGTGTGAATGCTGTGTCCTGAATAGCTTTTTCAGTGTTAAAACACCAGTCAAATACTATTGATATCCATCTTTTTAGAATCATAGAATCATAAAGGTTGGAAATGACCTTAAAGATCCATCAAGTCTAACCATCTACTAAACATTATCATGACTACTAAACCATGTCCTGACATGCCACATAGAGATGTTTTTTTAACACCTCCAAGGATGGTGATTCCACCACCTCCCTGGGCAGCCTGTTTGAGTGCCTCACCACTTGCTCAGTAAAAAATTTTTCCTAATATCCAACCTAAATCTCCTCTGGTGCAACTCAAGCCCATTTTTAGCCTACTAAAGGATTAGTTGGAACATCACTTTCAAGAGCGAAGACACTATTGTAGTGTACTGAAAAGATCTCTGTAGCAGACTTTGTATATCCATTTTGCATTCTGCCTTTTCTCATGCTGGTTTTACAACTAGCATGGGCTATTCTATACAAAAAAAAAAATCTTCATTTCCATGATCCAGTGTTAGTGAAAGCCTCCCAAAGCTAAGTGGGATTGTTGGATCAGATCGATTGTCATCAAAATATGATTTGTACACAACTGACTGTTTCTAATTTCTTGGTGAAGCTGCAGAAACAGCCATAGGTGAACCTGACAAGTCTTGTTAAATGGCAGAGTTTTCTCCTGTGATTTTTTTAAAATCATCTGTACCTCTGTTCTCTCTGTAAATTCACCGTGTTCTGCTTTAGCCCTGTTTTTCTTTAAAGTCCAAGACTGACCTTCTTCCAGGTGCTTCTCAGTCCCTTATTCAAGCTGTTTCCCAGAGTCCTGCCATGCACAATGAAGAAAGAATCAAAAGATGAAGCATTTCCCTTCCTCACTCACCATCTAGGGGACTGTGTGTCTGTTAAGTGTTAAATGAAAGACAGTCAATGACATCTGTCTCTTAATTAAAGCGGACAGTTGGAGTTGGAAATACCCGCAAGACTTTACTATAATAGAGGCAGCCTGAAGAAGTAGTATCAACAGACTCATTAGTAACCACTGAAAGAAGGTGTTAATTAGGGAATGTGTGATCCTACCAACAGACCAATTTGGGAAAAAAGGTGAATGATACGGAAATGAGCTGCCAGTGATATAATATATCATAATTATTGTGCACATTGTGCTGGCATTAATGGTAGTGGCATAGCAGGGTGGGATGCTGGTTAATTCACATTAGTGTCAAGTCAGGCAGTTAAAGCCTTAAAAACTAAATGAGGAAGCCTAATTGCCTGTTCAGAATCAAATAACATGCACTTTATTACCAAATTCCACCATTAACAGCCCTGAAAACTGCTTGTGGCTGACAGGAGAAGGGACAGCTGAATTGCTAAATGTTAGGAGAGAACCTAGGCTGGGAGATGGGTACAGGTAGTGGTACTGGTAAAGCACCTCTGTGGGAATGCAGGGCTCTGAAGAGCAGTTGCTCATGCTAAACAAACACATTCAGTCGTTATGCTGGAGGCCTTAAAAGCAGGAGTGATGTGCATGTTAAAGATAAACAGCAACTTCATGGGGTCAGTACTTGATAGTGATTTCCACACATTTGGAACAGAAAGCAAGCGGTGAAGCTTGGTGTGAGAAGGGTGGAGATCCTGTGTGTGACTAAGTAGCAGAGATTATATGTGATGTGATATGATCGGGAGCTTTTGTGATCTGAACGGAAGATACAGGTCTTCTTTCATCTGCACACAAAGCAGAACCTTTCCCCACTATATATCTAGCCTTAGTGGGTTTTGTGGCTCAAAGTTGATTAATAACTTCATTTTTATGTGGTTCAGAAAAATAGTGGAGTCTGTGTTCTTTATAGAAACAGATTTCCTGCAAAGAAAACATTGTGTGTCCTCAGAAGCACATTCCACCAGCATGTTTTGATAGAACATTGTTTTTCATCATTCCTCATGATACACCAGCCATAGGTGGTCTTAGTTCCTTGATGAAGCTGCCAGTCATTGAAATTATTTCTGGCAAGCTGCCAGTGTTAGCACCCCAACACATAGATCATACTGACCTGCTGGTATGGCCCTCTTTGGCAGTAGTGCTGCGGTTCAAGGAGGTGGCTGTTGCTCCAAGTTGATTGCTTGGTTTGGGTGTCACTATGCAATCACATTCAGACTGGATGTATGAAATAGTGACCAACCAGGCTGAACATGTAGGTTGGTGGACCTGAATCCTTCCAAGATTTACACTGGGTTCATCAGGAAGGATTTCTTTTATCTATTTCCATTTGATCATAGAATCATAGAATGGTAGGGGTTGGAAAGAACCTCTGGAGATCATCGAGTCCAACCCCGCTGCCAACGCAGGAACACCTAGAGAAGGCCACACAGGACAGATCCAGGCAGGTCTTGAAAGCCTCTAGAGACAGAGACTCCACAACCTCTCTGGGCAGCCTG
>JANHFX010003946.1:0-30596 GCA_027560015.1 Chloroceryle amazona
ATGCGGACTCTGTTTCGGGGTGTTTCTTTGTACCGTTGCATTTCTCTGGTTTTTGTATTTCTGACTTGAGTCCCTCGTTGTTTTGTTTTTTCAAACCATTACAATAAATGAGACTCTTTTCTGCTCAAGGTCTTGGGTAAAATAAAGATTTTAATCTTTTTTACATTTTTGATAACAAAGCAAAAAAAAATACAGTTTAGTTCCCTTTGCACAAAAAGGAGCTAAAAGGTTCCTGCTGGGGAATGGACTGTCACTCAAGGAACGATTTTTGATTTTGTGACCAAACAAAATATTTGCGCTATTTTACTAATGATGCTTCATTCATTTTTCTATAATGATAAAAGAAAATCAGAAAATTACTTTGAAAGATAGTGGCCTTTACTTGCATGAATTTTTTGTCATCGTGGTGCCGGTGTGATGAGAGTATTGCACGTTGATAATACTAAAGTGAGGTGAAGAAAATGTGATCCAAATTTTTAATTTAAGCAAAAAATTAAAATGCTTAGGTAATAAAAGAACAATGCTTTTACTTAACTCAGATTGTTCAGGGCAAATAATACTTGATATCCTCTACTTGCTTTCCTCCTCCTGTATTTATTAGGAATAAAAAATGTAGCCCTTCCTTCAAAAAAGACTCCATCCAACCCAAAGCATTAAACAAAGACAACCAAAAATCAATTCAGGAAACTGCTTTTGTTTAGTAGTGTAAAGAGGGTTTTTTTTTTATGTTAGAGAGTACCTTGTTTATACACTCTTCAGAACTCTGTGTTCTCTACTATTAACAGAAGCACCCATGCCAAAATGTAAGCAAAGTAATATTAAGTAAGTTAAAGATGTAAGAAAGATGGGATTAAAGAGGTCCTTACCACAAAATTACATAGTCTTCAAAAGGTATAATAACAAATTAGAGGATTCAGGAAAGAGCTCTAATAGTGATCTAAGGTCAGGAAAAAAATATCTGACTAATGAGAGACTCAAGAAACCTCAATACACTTTGTTTACCACAGGGAAAGTTAAAATGTTATTTATTTTGGTCATTACCTTCCTACATACAAGAGATTTTTTTGTATTAATTCTACTTTGACCTTATAGAAAAAAATAACAGGATTTACTTGTGAAACAAAAATTAGTTTATTTTTAATAGAAATGAACTGCAGAGTTTTTAATAACAACATTCATTAACTGATCAAGAGATCTTATTGGAATGCAGTTGGATTTCATTCACCACTTGAAACCTTTAGAAATTTGTGAATTCCTTAAATGATATCCCAAGAATCAAGCAGATACCATGAGATGAATACTGGTGGGGGGAGGAGGAAGGAAGAGAAAAAAATAAAACGCCAAAACACCAAACCAACTGGGAAAAAAAAAAAAGTTATATGAAAAGCATAAAGTAGGGGATACAGTTCTACAGCTAGACTCATAATTTCCTGTTCTGATTCCAATATGTACTATCTATATATCAAGGTTCAAAACTGCAATATCAATCCAAAATGTTTCTCTAGACTGTGTCAAACACTACAGTGATTTTTGGAAAATAAAGTATTTTATTACTTCAAACTCATGTTAAACAAGAAATAATATTCTTGATGTAATCACCTCTTACATGAAGGGAGCTACCACTTTCACTGGCAATCTCTGGTTGATGTCTTTTACACAGTTTTTTGGCAAGATGGAAGAGGAGGAAAAAATATACTTTGGTTATTTCAACAGCCATGGCTTAGGGACAGCTGGGACAATACTGCCCCCATACAGCAAATGCATTATCCACCTAAACAAGATCATCTTTACTCACTTGCAGTGTTACCATTGGGTCATATCACACCTATGACCCCCCATGCTTGCTGTCCAACATAAAGCGCTAACTTTCCCAGGATCTGGAAAGTCAGTGGATGATGTGAATCCGACCCTCTGTTTTCTTAGGAGGAAGAGTAGGATCAGTCACCCGTGACCAGGTTTCACCAGCAAAGTCAAGGAAGATAATGCAAGTCTGTTCCCAAGACAGCAGCCACAAGTGAATAGGAATCTTTTAGGGGATATATGCTCCTATCTGGTGTTCTTTACAAGTCTTCTATCCGCTTATAAACTCTTAAAGCTACCATGTGTTTGCCCTGCAAGTTTTGCAGTGCACTGGATAAGCTTAATGGACACTGAGACAGTCTATGCCCACAGTTTTCATGACACCAAAAACTTTGAGTTTTCCACTGTCTGGGACTGAGGCCAGGAAAGTGTCCATGATTCTCAGCCTGCGTGGGTCTGAGTATCTCTGCCTCATGGCAGATTGTGATTACTTATTTGAAGTGTGGGTAACCCAGACATTTTACAACAGCCCTTTCAGTGAGGCCTTGAAAGTTATCATGGTCTATCATTTGTTTGGCCTGCTGCAAGGTGGCAAACCTCACCAAACAGAACAGCTTAGAGAAGAAGTCCCATCCATGTTGATTGCTGCTGACTGTTGTGGTTTGTACGGCCTGTGTGAATGGATAAGCAGACTGGAACCACAGTAACCACAAAAAGAGTCACCACAAAAGGGTCTGACTCTTCAGCTCCTGTCTCACTGTCATCCCAGGATATGGTGACAGAGAAATTAAAGAAGATGATGAAGCCATTTGTGCCTGTCTGTCTCAGGACTAGTTCCATCACAGTCCTCACAAGCACTGTAGCAATAATTGGTCATGTCTTCATACTCCAATAGTGAAAAAATAGATTTGGCTTCTCTCCCTCCATCTCACACAATTGCCAGTCCTCTCCATCCACTCCTTGTGCTGTCTTCTTCAGAGATACACAATCCGCTTGCAACATCCTCCAGTGCTTCCTGTGTCTGCAGTCTCAGCTTGAGCACTTTACAGATTATGAAGACATTCTTTTCATGCATTTATTGCCCATAGTCCCTGTATTTAAGAGCTCAAGAGCCCTGTCCCACCAGGAGGTATGGCTCTCCAATGTTAGTTTCTCTGTGCACTCTTTCTACTTTCTGTATCAATGTTTTATACAAGATCATAAAATGTTTTCTTTACTCTGTCACAATGATCTTGCCCTAAAAGCACAGCTATGACAAAGGCTTTTTTTTTATCCTCCCCCACTATGAAGTTTTGGCTTCTCAAACCAAAGCCCAAATCATAACCGTCCAATCAAAACTTTGGCATTGTCATTGCTCCTTCTATAAAAAACTAAGCAGGATGTTCTACTTGTGGCAGATGAGGACCATAAGAGACAAGATAAGGTGAAGCAATGATCTCCCTAAAAAGCCCCTTGTCTTCTTCCCTACTGAACTACTTCCATTTCCCACATTTAATTGCTATCTTCTTCAATGGAGCCCTGTTCTGAACTGTGCTTTAAAATTTGTTGAGGATAAATCTTGAAGATTTATTGAATTACATAATACTTTATTTTCACTGTCACTAGCACTTGAAAAGCAGCTGAAATTACTCACATCTAGCATGACTTTGACACTAAGAATTTACTAAATTTTAGATTGTAGTTTTTATCTTCTTCCAGAGTTGTTTAAACTGTTCATTTATATCTACAGTTATGAATCTATACTTATCTAAAGGTGATTTATATGCTTAGCTGCAAGAATCTGAGGGGTTTTTTTCAGAAGAAAAAATGTCATTTGTTCTGAGAAGAGTAATATTTAGCAAAAAAACATTCAGAATGCTTTCAGGTCTCTGCAGAAATTCTTTTTCTTTCTCTGGATTGAAGTAATTTCCTTTCCAATTAATACACAGCTCAGGACTAAGGGGATAATGGACCATATAACAGTCAAGATCCAGGACATCAGCTCAGAGAAGGAAGAGTATAACTAAGGAGGGAAGTTCTTCTAAGACAGCTTTAGGAAAAAAAAAAACAAAACAAACCAAAACAACAAACTATTAGGGAACTGTTAATATCTTAGATAATATATATGAAATGTGGGACTGTGAACAATTTTTATCTTCATGTTCTGGTTGCTGACTCTAGCTACCTCTCTGCTTCCTGCTAGTGAAAGAGCACTCTTCCACCTTATTTGCCTTTGTGTCTGTGGGAAGAAACAAAGGGCAAAATATATAGGCCACCTTACAGTGCAGCCCTTTTCTCCCACAGAGCTGCTGCCTTAGAGCTCTGCTTGAAAATTGGTCACTGTCTTCAATAACATAGCTTTTCTTTTTTTTTTTTTTTTCAGTCAAGCTGTACAGAAAATGCTGCTTCAGACCTCCACTGTTTTTTAAAAACCGGAATTTCCCATAAAATTACACAGGAATCTACATGAATAGGAAGTTTTCAGAAATGCTTTCTAGCTTTTCTTTTTGACAGGGATTTCCTGTTAAAAAGATTGAGAAAAATTGTCACCTATCAAGTCATGTCATACAAGCATTCACTAATATGTATGTATAGAAAAACCAGTTTACTCTGTCATTAAATACTTTCTATTCCTTTATGTTCATATTTTCCTCTTAAGGTTTAAGTGTTTTGCAGTAGCTAATCCTTTTGTACTTTACTTTAAACACGTGTCTGAGCAACATACGAAATTGTTCATATAAAGATTTTCCCCTATTTTTTTATGACCATAGGGGTGTGCTGTTACATCCGTCACTGGTGATTGATAATAATGTTGAGATGTCCATTGCCTATGCTTGGTTGTGCAACTACATGATATGAAAGTGATGCATTTTTATTTTTTTTATTTTTTTTTGTTTGTTTGTTTGTTTAGACAGTTAGCTTTTCCTCAGTGAAAAAAGAAGTTTTAACTGAACATTTTGCTAGAAGACAAGAAAATGATTGATCGAGTGGATATAAAACAATTGGAGAGATGTGAGAGATGTCCTCATGTGTGTAATAGGTTGTGCCAGGAGTTGGATTTGGCTGGGGAGATACAAGAGAGGTTGAAAATATTTTGTTATCTGGATTTTTTTTTGCAATATCAACATGAACTGAAAATGTCCTAGGAAGTTCTACTACAAATTCATAAAGTATGTGCAATACTAAATACACCACACCTTATCTCCTAAACCTGCTATTAAAATGAAACTAAAGATGTTTCAGCACCAAAAGTTTTATTATGATAGAATTATTGATAAGCATAAGCTGTTATAACAGTTGTGAAGTCTGTCTACTGAGTATTTTTCAGATCTCATGAATATTTTTGGTGAGAGGATGACTTTCTTCTCTTTGAGATCCTTTCTATACATTACAATAACTCATGAACACTGACAATTTTTATCAATCTCCTGGACCAGTTATCTTGCTACATTCCTTGGCTTGTTTTCCTTGTCATGGACAAACACATACTGTTACCATTCCACACAGAATTATAGAACATTAGGGGTTGGAAGGGACCACTAGAGATCATCGAGTCCAACCCCCTTGACAAAGCAGGATAACCTAGGGCATGTAGCACAGGAACTCGTCCAGATGATGTTTGAAAGTCTCTGGAGAAGGTGACTCCACAACCTCTCTGGGCAGCCTTTTCCATTGCTCTGTCACCCTCACAGTAAAGAAGTTCCTCCTCGTGTTGAGGTTGAACCTTTTTTGCTCAAGTTTATGCTCATCGTTTCTTGTCCTATTGCTGGACACTACAGAAAAGAGATTGGTTTGAAATCCCCTTCAAAGTCAGGTTAGATGCGCAACCCATTCAGTGAAAGATCTCCCTGCCTGTGGCAAGGGATTTGAACTCGATGATCCTTAAAGGTCTGTTCTAATGCAAAACATGCTGATTCTATCATAAGGTAGAAAAAAATCCCAATGAAATCCAAGCTGTATATTTTAATTTATTGTACAAAATCAAACATCTTATGACATGACTAAACGTGTTTGACTTGGATAAAATATGACAATTTGTGTGATGACTAACAATTTGGGGCATTGAAATGACAATGTTTGTATTTGGTTTATGTGGCAAGGTTTTAGTCACAGAGGTAGTTTTGGTTTTGTTTCTCACTATCAAACTCTGATTTTAATTTGTAATAAATAAATCTTCCCCAAGTCAAGATTGTCTTGCTTGTGATGGTGTGGTGAGTGATGTCCTTGCAATTATTTAACCCATGAGCTTTTTCATCTTATTTTTTCCCCATTTCCTGCTAAGAGTTGGTAACTGGCAGCCACACAAAGTCAGCACACCACACTGTTACTTGGGTAGATGTTGGGCTATTATGACAAAAACCACTCAGTGCACAATAATTCAAATTCTGAATATAAATATCAGCTTTCTTAAGTTCTATGTTTATTGCTGAATGCATGAAAGAAAAAATCTCACATCTCGTAATTTAGACTAATAATTCAAAAAATGTAGAGTTAGGAAAAATTTCACAACATGCATAATACTATTTTCAGTAATTTTGCACTCAACTTGATTAGGTATTGTGTACATGTATGTACACGAATATAGGTAGATGTGTAAGACTTCATATGCACAACATAGTCAAGGTTGCAGAAAAGAAGAGTGTGAAATGAGTGATTGGAGAGAAGCACTGACATGAAATAATCAGAGAAATACCAGTCTTAAACTTAGAACAGCAACATGTCCTCTGCAAATGCTCCAGGACTCATTAATGCAGGCAACAGGATCATGGTAAGGATATTGTTAATCCATGGACTCTTGTTAAAACTTTTTTTTTCCTTCTTCCAATGTATTGAATCTCTGAAGGTCTTGAGTGATCACAGAATTCCCAAACCTCTCTCATAGAAACAATCTGTGAGAAATCTGTTGTTCTTAATTATCTAGTCATGCTTTCACCCTTTTTCTCTAGGGCTGGAACAATTCTTCTGAATCCCATCTTGTGTCCGTGTCTATGGGCATCTTCCTCAGACCACCAATGCTGCTTCTTTTGCATTGCAGTAGCAATTTGTCCACATCATTTGTACTGCAAAAGAGGAGGATTTACCTTAATTCTCCTAAAACCCTCACATGCATGTTATCCACAGTTCATACTCTGAAAATTTATATCCTTCTGTTCATTTCAATTAAAATATTTCACTTCAGTTTTCATATCTACAGCTCTGAATATTTCTGATATTGTATTTTTAAGGACAAAAGCACTTCCAAACCGAAAAGTATTTAGAAAATTCAAATACGCAGAAGACATTGATATTGGATTTTTTTTTCCCATAGCAAATGGATTTTCTTCCTAAGCAAACTATAAAAAACCCACACAGCTCCATACAATGTGTTGGTGGCATTATAACTGTTTTTTGAAAATAAACCAGAAATAAACATAAATCTAAGTTGTCCTTAAAACACAGATACAATTTTAATATACATTTCTAAGATATGTGTTATTGACATGTTCTAATGTTATTTCTATCTCTATCAAGGAACATTGTATAAAATCTTAATGATGCATTTAAACTGTCATCCTTTGTATTGTGACTGCATTTCATCTCTCTAAGAGAAAAGTGATGAACTGTCCACGTAGCAGTCCTTTTCATTCTGATCATTTTCATCAAAATTGCTTGTTAAACTTTGCCTTTTTCATGAGAGTAGAAAGTTATTAGCTTTTTTTTTGTGTGTATGGTGAAAATACAAAGCAACTAACTCAACACTATAGAATAATTTAATTCTACAATTTGTTTTCTGAGCATTAGATTCTCAACATTGCAACGGCATATTTTCTGTGTGCTGAGATGGTTGTTCCAGACCATTTTCCACATAGCCCTTTATTACCTTCATTATTATCCTTGCATTCTTTGCGCAGTCAAAACTTGCACTGAGTTTTAGGTGCATGGGAATGAAGGACGGAACCATGAGCAAAATTCCTGTTGATTTAAGTTATGATCCAAGGTGATTTTGACTTTCGGCTCCATCAACTGTTTCTTATTCTCCTTTACAGAAGCTGATTATTGCTCTGATTTAGTTCTTCTATGATTAAGCTTTCACAGACTACTTGGGGTAAGGTGGCTTTTTTCTGCCTGGTTGTTGAGGTGATGAAATGTCAGGTTCAGTCTCCGTCTTCTGAAATGTCTATCCATTGTTGCATTTTGACCCACTTTCACATTTTCACTTTCTTTATTTCAAATATTTACATTGCAAGTGTAGTGATACTTCCTAGACTTTCTGTTTATTTTTAATTCATTTCATGATCTGCTGAACTTCTTTTGCTGCATCTGTAAAATATTGTTTGCATAGATTATTATTCAGCACCTTAACTAACTTGCTCCATTAACTGGCATAATTAAAATTCCAGAAATCCGTAAGTAATTATTAAAAACAAGTTTTAGTCATTTGTTTTATCTAAACTAACTCTACAAGCCACTAGCACAACAGCTGCTAGCACAAGCTCTATCATTAATTGGTTATTTTTCTTCTTTTCTGAGAACTTAACAAAGATCTAGGCCACTACAAATAAAAATCCCCCAAACAGCATGTCATGTCATGTCATTGCAAACTCAGTCAGCTTTTCAAATGGATCATTAAGTATTAAATTTTGTAAGAGTGATTAATAAAAGATGCAGATAGAAACCAACACTAGGATTTGTAGGAGAAAGGGATTTTAGATAAAGAAGGAAGATACTGTTGAAGCAAAAATTCGAATTCTGTTATTCTGTTCATAAAGGATCATTGTTTTTTCTTTTTGGTCCCCCACTGCAGATCTCTGTGTACTTTCCAAGGTATTAGTTATCTGGTACCTAACACAATGGAACTTAAACAGAAAACTCAGGAATGAATGCAAGTTTCCAAACTACCATTATAGTAAATTGTTTACTAGGTTGCTGGGTTCTTCCTTATGTAACAGCAAGTAATATTACTTTTAGTAGTATGACATCATTTTAGTAGTATGACCTCAGATTTGTATCATCACATAAAAATACTCACGCAGTGAGTCCCAATGAAATTACTGGAAGCTTGAGATACTCAACAGGCTTTAAAATTGAACCACTACCTATAAAATAAAAAGCCAACCTAGGAAGCTGCATCTTTGAAAAGCATCCCAAAAGTTGCCATTTGACTGGTGACTTTTTTGGTTACAAGGGAATGTATATAGTGTTATAATATAGGTTATTCTGAGATCTGAAAAAATACTTTTAGGTTCTCCAAGCTGTGATCAATCATACATAAAGAGCAACAGATATATATGGAGGGATATTGCTTGTCTATCTGTGTCTGGTTTCTGTCATTGCTTTTTCTAGAAAAAAGTGGCACAGATAGAAGCAGAATCAAGAGCTGGAAGACTCAATCTCATTACATTTTCTTCTGCATAGGATCAAAAACATGACAACATTGCAAACATCGTAATGTAAATATCATCCTGATGCATACTCTCTGTCCATTATTGCATGCATGTGTAGAGGAAAATAGCAATAGGTCTATGAATCTGTTTAAAGGAACTGCCTGAAAAAAACACCTCTCTCCTGAAATGTCACAAATGTCAAAAAAAGTGAACCTCCCTATGCTATAATTCAAATGGTTTATATTACTCAGCTTACACCACATTATGTCTACCCTTAAAATTTTTGTAACTTCAGGCTTAATACTTATGGTTCTGAAATATATGTTGTGTCACATAAAAGGCTAAATTCAGTCTATTAAGGAGTTCCAATGTAAAGAAAACAAGAGTGTATTGAATAATCAGAATATGGGAAAAGAAGGGAAATTCAATTTCTTTCTGAGAGATAAATCTTCTGCAATTGCACTTTAATTGCTAAAGTGGGAACAAATATATTGTAGGCTGTAAACTAAGCATGTTGCTGGACAACTGTGAGGCTAAATGGAATTTTTATATTTTCAGTGAGGTCTAATTTCTAGACAAATTTTGGCAATTTACTATAGATTAGAAGGAAATAAACTGACACCTCACCTCTAAGAATTCATATTTGAAAGTCTGTCTGATAATGTAGTAAAAAAAAAGTCTAGCCTCTTCACCCAGCCCCTGCTAATTACACTAAGTCATTCATTCAAGTTTTTGCTGTATGCTTTGAAAGTCTATGTTCTCCTTTAACACAAGGGCAGAAAGGATGAAAAGGTTGGTGACAGAGAGCAGTAAGTGTTTGAAAACCATTTAATGAGGCAGTCTGAATAAAAATAAGCTTTTTCCTTTGAAACAAGCAATGTATAGAGTTTAGAGACTAGGTGCCAAATAGATCTTAGCTTCTCATAATGCAGTTTCTTGGGATAATTAATTAAAAATTATAAATTGTCTGTCTTATGAAAGAGAAGGACACCCTTAAGAGTAAAAACCTTTCTCAGACAACTTTGTGAAAAAGATGGATATCTCACTCAAGGCTAGTCTCAAAATTTAATATGAAGTTAATTGCTTCTCACATAATTTCCCAGCTTTCTTATATGGAATTGGGAATGTTATGCCTTACGTATGTGGGGTTTTTCATTATATAACAACCTGGTCTGTATTTAACTTTGTCCTTTAGGTACTGAATGTATGAGCAATGAGTGATAAGACTTAGTAGGTCAGACTCTGGGTCTTTGAAAACCTCATCTAAGGACAATAGGCTGTGAACATTCTTGAGAATATCTGAGATAAAAGTTTTTAAATATCATTCATTGATAATGAAATGCACAATAAAAAAAAAAAAATCACAGCATGAAGGGTTAAGTTATTAAAGAGAAAAATGACTTCTGATTTTATCCATAAATTGTGTCTCTCAGATGGTATCTTTAGGATATCATTTGCACAAATTGGTGTAGATCTTAATGTGTCTGCAAACAAATTAAGCCTTTCTGGAAAAACGCACCTGGCCATTGTCATAGAATTGAAGATGTATTTGACCTGATGGGTTCACAGTTGGAACGGAGGAAAAATAACTATATTAACAGTTGTTTTTAGAACACACAATAATGAATTTATGATATAAATGTTCACATAGAGGGACAAAACTATTTTAACAATGAAGTTATTCTACAACTAACAATGTTCATGAAAATGCTGTTAAGAGTGCACTGTGTTTTTTTATGTGTAGAGATAAATGCTGTTCTATTATGAGATGAATTTTTTTATTTTACTCAAGTGTGTTTCATATTGTTTTAAAATACGATGTTTTCACCAGAAAAAAAAACAAATAAAAACAAAAAACAGCTTAATGTTAAATTTTTCAAGGTTTATTTGATGATAGAGCTGTTTGGAAATGTTCCTTACAAAAAAAAAAAGTACAAGTGATATGATTGATAGGGACTGCAGACAAAATATCTTTACTTGAAATCTACTTATTCATAGAAATAAAGAGAGAAAATCTATGTGTTGTGTTTGTGAAATTTTATTTTTTTCTTTTTTCAAAATTCTTCAATTAATTCATAGCTTTCTATTTTAAAGCATAAAAGCTCTTGTAATTTATTCTGGAAAATTTCTCCAGCCCTTATGATTTTCTGTATCTGGATAGACCAGTATCAATCCTTTCTCAAACAGCAGGTTATTGATGTTTCTTCCTGTGAATATTATAGCTAAAATACTAAACATAACCTGCTAATAAGTTATTGAGATCCTGTGAGATACAAGTGAGACAACACCAGATGGAAAATAAACATGTGCCATTGGCTACAGTTGAAAGTGTCAAAAATAAGCTGTGAAGCTGAAAGACTAGTTGCACAGAACAAAGATGCTTCATCTCAGAGCAAAGTAACAGCTGAATGAGAAATTATTTTTGATTGATAGCTATTTTCTGTAAAGATAGAATAATCTTTGTGGAGGAGTACTTAAGTGAGATGCTGAGCTTGAATTATCTTTCATCACAGGTGTGATTTTCATCTTGCAGTCCTGAAAGCCATACTCAGTTATTTTTAATTTAATGTCATGATTTTAAACTTTTTTTTCTGTTCTACTCTTCTCTGTTCTAGCTGAGGACCTTCTAAGACTACGTCAAGAGTCATAAGTAACAGCTGTCACATATGATTTATTTTTCTTTACTTATCTACAGAGAGTTGTCTATGATGCATGGTGGCTGACAACTTCTGGATGTATCCATTGTATTTTCTCTAATTCTATGATTTTATCACATCCCATTTTCAGGTATGGTTCAGGGTAAGTAGGGCTATGAGTTTAATGCTTACTTTTTATTCATGTCATCTGAGGAATCCGTTTGTAAATATCAGAAGACAAGAAAAAGCTGATTCACTGCTGAGTACCTGGTACTCTTCACCTATCATTCATTCTTCTGTCAGGAAGAACAGGTCTTGGATTCACAGTGTCTTGGGCACAAAAAAAAAATTCAATATGAAGTACATCTTGAGAAGTTTTACTAAATTTCAATCAAGTATGCAAATGTATATGCAGTGGTACAGAAGGAAGACTCTGTGAGCAATTTTGAAACAAACACAAAATTTTCAGTAACAAATAAATGTGGATGTCCCTCCTTTATATTTTAAAGACTCAGAGTAATTAAAAAGTTCTTAGGTCAGCAGAGAAGTAAGGCAAGGAAAAAGACAAGATGTCCATCTAGCAGAAAGTGATTGTCATTATTCCATTATTTAAACTACAAGGAAGTGTGAGTTGTAGTAAATTGATCACCATTGTTTTTTCATTGATACTATAAATGCTATGTACAAATTTTCCAGCAATAATATGTAGAAGACAGTCAAAATATATTCTTCATAAATATGCAGAAACACAGGATCTCTGTACCAAAGAGCTATGACATAGAAAATGTATTCTTGCCATATGAAAATAACCAGTGTCTGACTAAGACAAGTGGAGATCAAGTAGAAAAAAACAGCCATTTTTCTAGGTGAGATTTTTTTTTTTCTAGGTGATATTCTGGAATAGCTGCAAAGATCTAAATTAGGTTGGAACAAAGAGGAATAATGAATAGAGGGGTAGGTTGAAAATTATGAGTGATACATTTATTGCTTAATCCATCAATATAAATTAATTTGAGCTACACTATTTCATGTGGTTAAGTGGTTAAGGTTTATATATAAATGATATCTTACAATCAGATAAGACAACTGGGGCATGACAAGCTACTTGAATTTATCTATGCTTCAATATGTTGAGTAATCTTGTGCTTGTTTTTAAGAATCAGAAATTTATGAGGAAAATGTTAGATAAAACAACCATGCAGAACTGCTCAAGTTGTTGGTGTTCTAGGGATATAAGTGAAGATTTTGAAAATATTTTTCTTTTCAGTAAAGGTTTTTATTTTATTTTACTTGTTTTACCACTTCATGAAGTTGACTCTAGTCAGATAGGAATTTGTTTGATGCATAAAGCCACTTTGACTTTCCAGAACATGAACATTTATCTAAGTATCTAGTACATCCAAGGAGTGTTTAAACATGATAGTGACACAGCAGTTAAAAGATTCACCTGTCTCGGAACACCTCTAGGGGAAATCAGAATGAAAATAAGTTCAGTGAAACCTCCAGGATCTAAGCTTACTCTTTTGGTATAGGAATTAGGGGAAAAAAAATCTTTTTTTTTTTTTCCTTGCTTTGTTTTGTTTTGTTTTGTTTTGTTGTTTGTTTTTTTTTGTTGTTGTTGTTAAGCATTTGGAAGTGAAAGGAATTTCTAATAGGGAACAAAATAGTATTAACTTATTCCACAGGGATGTATTTTGATTTTGCTGAAGCTTTAAAAATGCTTTGAACTCTTCAGAGAAAAAACACTATGTATGTGTAAAGGATTATTACAGGATTAGCACCCAGAAGTCAGTTATAGGAATAACGAGCATACTAGTGTAGAAAATCTTGCAAGTCTTGTTTCTCTGCATTTCTCCATGTTTTACAGTTAAGACTTTCTTTTCCTTAAATGGTGGTAGATAATTTACAAGTGAATTATATGGCAACTGCTCTGTAAGAAAACAGTACTGATTTCTTTTTATCAATTCTGAGAAATTTTTTAGAAAACAGTTTTAATTTTGTAATATACATGCCCTGTATGCCTCCAGCATCCTGACTTAGAAACTGTTACTGACTACAGTGTGAACCCTGACTGGATTCCATCCTAAGAGAGTAGAAAACAAAGAAAATGTAAGAAAGCAAACAAAACTGTTCTTCATCAAGCAAATCAAATCTGTAAGAAGGACTGTGAACAGATGGAAGCTGGAAAACATAAACACAGAAAATTATCTCCTCCAACAGTGAGTTTTTCAGAAAAATGGAGCAGTGGGATAAAAATAAAGCAGCTGATCAAGAAATCCAACTCCCACACAACATGAAGTCAGATATAATTTAGACAAGAAGAGCGATAAATAAATAAAAGGTAAAAAAAAATCAAAGTGACAACTGAACTATATGGAGGCCAAAGTTTTTTGATAGAAAGAGTAGGAAAGACACAAATGAAGATAGTAGAAAAGCAAGGGAAGTGGTGGTGGTTGGTTTTTGGTTGTTGTTGTTGTTGTTTTGTGTGTGTGTGTTGTTGTTGTTGTTTGTTTGTGTTTGGTTGGTTGGTTGTTTTTTTCTTCCTGAATGTAACAGTGTAGGAAATTTTAATAACCTATTAATCACATTGGGAATGGTTTATAATAATGGCCAGTTAAGTCTGAGAATGTGAAGAGTAGAGAGGGACACAGACATATTGAGTACAGAAAGCCTAAGTGTAAATCACAGGAAGGTTTACAAACCAAGGAAAAATGTTTGGTATTTATTTCCATAGGACCCTTAAATATGACATAAACATGGACTATGTACATGCAAATTTCAATTAAATGAAAAAAGTTCAAAAAGAAATTAATCGAAAACACTAAACTGCAGATCTGAACATATGACAGATATCATTGCAGGCAGGAAACAAAAACATGGTTTGGTGGTTGTCAGGTAAGCTGAGGTTCCTGGCAGAGAGTTTTGGCTAGTCTGAGTTTAAAGCAGTGAAACTTACTGGAATGCTTACACACTATTGTCAGGAGAAACAAGGTTTCTTTGCAAAGACAGGAGTTAGCCCCTTGAAGTCAATGACAACTTTCACCCTTATACTCTCCACATGAACCGACACGAATAGCAACCTGGTCAGAATACTAAAATAAGAAGTGTTTTTTGTTAAAAAATACACCCTGTCACTTCCTTACTTTTAACGACTAGAATAGACTCCATTAATTACTAGCAACCATGATTCCTGCAGGAAGTCCTTGGTCCCATCTGCACAGCAATGAACCAGGGGAGGGATGTGTCCACTGCTCTTCTCAAGATCTGGAAAATTTTGTCTGTAAAGTGGTCCTGTCTCTTTCCCTTTTGTATTCAATATTGTCCTATCAAATGCTCTCTGCAACAGTCTTTTTGATTTCTATTTTACACTCTAAGAGGAAGTGCTGAACTAAATTTCTTCTATTTTAGCAAACTCTTTATC
The DNA here is from genome assembly GCA_027560015.1 of Chloroceryle amazona. Taxonomy (NCBI): domain Eukaryota; kingdom Metazoa; phylum Chordata; class Aves; order Coraciiformes; family Cerylidae; genus Chloroceryle; species Chloroceryle amazona. Next base: position 15,201 of record JANHFX010003946.1, read on the forward strand.
TGAATCTTTGTATAATGTTGCAATCTCAGGAAAAAAGTACAACAACTCATTCACATCCAACAGTCAGGTAACATCCAGCTGTCACTTTTTGGGTAGTTAAAATGAGTGTTATAATCTTACTGAGCACCAGACAAGATACAAACTACACATTCCTTTTGATGTGAGTAACAGCGGGAAGAAAAAGGTTCCTTCTGTGTGTTCAAGGTTGATTATCAGTCTGCGAACCTCACTGTTTCTTCAGCATAACTTTGCACAGAATTGTAGGGTGTAACATGTGACTATCCAACCACATAGCAATTGAAGCATTTTTTTAAGTGTATTGAAAAGCTAAATTGAAAGCATGCCAATAGGAGAATCATTGATGCGTATGTGTTCTGTGTTTTCTTGAACTGAATATCTGAAACATCTTTGCAATGAAAACAAAACCTTTTATATCTTTTTAGGTGTTGCAAAAACCAAGACACAACAAATCCTGTCAGCAAGTGTGCTGAATATACATTGCTGAAAAAAACAAGAGGATGGGTACATGTGAAAATCAGATACTTGAAATAGGATAAAAAAAATCCTTGCCAATCTATCATGAAAGTTTACTAGCTTAAGAACCAAATCCATTTGCCAATCCTCTGGTCTAATAATAATGATCATGGAATATTTGATCATGTCTTAGACATCCATCAGGACAATTATTTTCTCTGGAGCAGAGGAACTTCTCATACTAATGTAGGTAGTAATTCAGAAGGGTGAAGATTTTCAGTGGTGGAAGTTGAAATAAGATTACTATACCCACAACTAGCTAAAAGAAGAAGTATCCTGATATTTTGTTTGTTTGTTTTGTTTCTGTGTTTTTAGCCATTGAGTCCTAAATCCCTTCCAACTGATTCAACAGAATTTCTTGAGGACTAATCACTCTTGAAAAAGCTAACTACTTTGTAAAGCTTTTACCTGTGGTAGTCATTGTCTGTGGTGTAGATGAAACATTGTATGTGTTAGCAATTACCTATTGGATGTGATTTAGGGTCAATCTACTTATATTTATTTTAACAATGAGTTATGTTTTCTTCTTCGGCTTCTATCCTAAAATATGAGCATAATAAAGGGAATAATAGTTTCTACATCTTAGTTTCCCATGCTGTTTTCTGCTTCAAAGAAAGGAATAGCAAAATTATCCATAACATTTCCATATTATAATAAGTTATGCAAAAATCCTGAAATTGAACATTCTATATGTTATGTATAAAATTCACTGACTAATGGTGAAAATGAAGAACATTCTTTCAGTCGTTTCTTTTATTCATTAATATGTTCACAGTTAAATTTTATTACAGACCAATCTACCTCTATTAGAAGCAACATCTTAATTTCTTTGTAACCTTTATGTGTCCACCATCAACTTTTATTACACTTCAAAATCTATTTGCAACTATATATATCATTGCCAGAAGGCAATTCTTCTCTTGAGTTGTCTTTAAAACACATCTTCTGTTGTTTTGACATAGGTTTTCCTATTACTTTTTCCTTTACTACCCTCCAGTAGCATTGCTTGGGACCAGTAGACTTTGACACAACCATTTTTATTCATTAGGATGTTTTTTAGTAATATTTGAAGTCTCTTCTATGTTTCTCACGTATTTCACTGTGATCTTAATGTTATCCTTTTCTCCCATGTACTTCTTTGATTTTAATGTATAACAAATCAGTCAAAAGAGGTGATTATCCTGCTGTATTTAACACTGTTGCTATCTCACCATGAGTATTATGTGTAGTTCTGAGTCCCACAATTAAAAAAGGATGTGAAGGTACTTGAATGCATCTAGAGCAAGGCAACAAAGCTGGTGGAAGGGCTAGAAAGCATGTCCTGTGAAGAGTGGCTAAGTAGACTGGCTTATTCTACTTTGGAGAAAAGGAGTCTGAGGAGTGACTTCATTTCTCTCTACAGCTTCCTGAGAAGGATAAGTGTAAAGGATGGTGCTGACGTCTTTTCCCTGGGATGCAGCAACAGGACATATGGGAATGAGTCAAAGCTACTTCATGAGGGGTTCAGAGTAGATATCAGGAAACATTTCTTTACTGCATGGGTGTTCTAACACTGTAACAGGCTTCCTAAGAGCTGGTTGATGCCCTTTGACTTTCAGAGACTTTAAAAGGCACATTGACCCCAAAAATATGCTTTAACCTTTGGTCAGTCTTCAAGTGGTCATGGAGTTAGACTAGATGATTACTGTAGATATCTTCCAGCTGAAAATATTCTATTCTATTTTAAACCTGTAGTTTTCCTTTTACTACTTGGAGAACTACAATCCCTATTTTTTTTTTTTTTTTTTGGACACCACATTCTTACTGTGCTTTATTTTATATGATTTCTTCCATGATGACAAATGATTGCATGTAACAGCTGGAGTTGTTCTTATCTTCATGTCACTTTTATGAAGCTGACACTCAGAAAAGATGGGAATAATAAGTGGAGAATTTTCCATGGAAATTTGCTATCAACAGAAGTGACTAGGAAGAGATCTGATGGTTACAGGTGTTCTTAAGGAGCTATTTACAGCCAGCATATTGATGATTGTACAGGGTCTTTTTGAATATAATTGCTTCTCCCCAGGCAAGTTATCAGGGGTCTGAAGAGCTTTGAATGCCCTGACAAATAAGAGAGGAGGCGGTTCCAACTAATTTTTATTAGACCTTCATTATACCAGCAGAGGCAGAACTTGGTACTCTTGTGGTCATAGTAAGGTGATAACATTTCTCTTTGTGACAGCTTCTAGTTCTAGTTAGAACATTGTGTGTAAACGTTCTACATTCTTTGGTGGACATATTAGACATTTTATAGTGTTTAAATGGAGCATGGCAAGACTCTGGTTACATTGATATTTCCACAGACTAAGTGTGTTCCACAGAGGCAATATTTAGAAGAGAGTTGTAGTTAGACTTTAAGAGAATATAAAGAATCTTTATTGAAACGTTGAGAATAGTATGAGTGGAGTATGGATGGGAACATCTGGTGTGTAAACCCAGAAAGTATAAACATCAAGACTATAAGACTGTTGCTCACACACCTAGGTTAGCAGATAATCCCAGCTCTTCCATGTGCAGCTTCTCAGGGTACCTAGATCAGGAGGCAAAGGACTGAAAATAAGTCTCAATGTGTCACAGACACACGACAAGCTGGAAGGACAAATCAGCATCAGCTCGTAATAGGGTTCAAGAAAGCATATGCACAATGAGCATACGGTCACCAATCTGAGAAGAGCAAAGGAGACATGGGAGGATACTTTTTCCTCTATGTCTTTAGGAGAAAACTTGTGTAGACCTGGTGAGTTGAGTAGAAGTGTCCTAGTACCCAAATACTGGACACACTACTTGGATACACAACTGGATGCTCTTGAATATGTGAGCGAGAAAATGCTGATGATATCATTTTTGTTTAAAGAAAATTACAACCATCTTCTATAGAAACCAGCTTCTATATGGTAGTCCTATATTGCAACACTATTCCTTACCAGAGAAGGCACAAAGATTATTTCAATATCCTAGATGAATCATTTTTTTTCGTTTGTTTTAACTGTAAGTTCTGTGTAGTTAGAGTGAGGAGACCACTGCTTGTAGACATTCATGTTTGTCTTAAAGTTCGGTTTGTTTCAAGAATAAACACTTTTAAAAATTGTAGTCAGAGTATTCTTCACAAATGCCCTCTGAGAAGCAAAGTGTACTGGTTTTGGATGGGATAATTAAATTTCTTCACAATAGCTAGTATAGGACTATGTTTTGGATTTGTGCTGAAAACAGCTTTGAAATCTGCTGGGAAATCTGTTCACAGGAGATGTGTGGATCATTTTTGTGACCCTTTTCTGGACCTAGTCCAACAGGTTCATGATTTTCCTGTGCTGAGGACTTGGGAGCTGGACACAGTACTCCAGGTGCGTCTTGGTAAAGCAGAGTAGAAGGGAAGAATCACCTCCCTTGACCTGCAGGCCATACTTCTGTTGATGTATATGGTTGGCTTTCTGTGTTGTAAGCACACATTGGCAGCTCACGTCCATTTTTCCATCTACCAGTACCCCTACATCCTTCTCTGCAGGGCTGTTCTCAATTCTTTCATCTCCCAGCCTGTAGTGATATCAGGTGTTGTCCTAATCCAAGAGAAGGTCCTAGCACTTGGCCTTCTTGAACCTCATGATGTTCACATAGGGTCCACTTCTCAAGCTTGTCCAGGTCCCTCTAGCTGGCATGTCAACTACACTCTTGCAGAGGGTGCATTCAATCCCACTGTCTATGTCTTTGAGGAAGATACTGCACAGCACTAGTTTCAGTTACAGACCCATGTTCACCAGTAAAAGCTTGGGGAAGAAAAAGGAAAGGGAGGATGTTCAGAGTGGTGGTGTTTGACTTCCCAAGTAGCCAACGGAGCCTTCTTTTCTGAGAAATGGCTTTAAATACCTGCCTGCTGATAAGCAGTGAATGAATTCCTTATTTTGCTTTGTTTGCATGCATGACTTTTACATTAATATTTAAACTGTCTGTACCTCAGCCCTTGATTTTTTTCACTTTTACTCTTCTTATTCTCTTCCCATCCCACCAAAAGGGAATGAGTGAGCAACTGTGTGGTGCTATAGTTACTGTCTGGGGTTAAACTACAACACAAAGTTTGCTATATTTATTAGTCTGAATCATTTCAATGCTCCACTATACTATTATTGGTTGGTGACATTACTGAGCAGACTGCTTTTCTTTATTTTTTTAAGTCAAAGAGATTCTTCTCACAGATTTTCTTCCTCTAGCTCTGGGTCTATCTCTTCCATGCTGAAAAACAAATTTGCCAGGAAAGTGTTTTCTTTTTTTTTCAGTGTAGCACTTTTCTGCAGCATAGATTCTGAAACCATTTTATTTAGCTAGATATAGCTCACAGAACATGAACAAAGCAATACCTTTCTCCTGGCTGAACACAGGCCTCAGTATGTTTTAAAACAGCAGTCTGTAGGTTGTATTTTGAACCCCTGGTGTTTGAGTGGGTTCAAAATTAACAAGGCAATTGTCCTTAGGCAACTCCTAAAAAAATAAGACCAGTAATGATTCTGCTGGTTGTTTACCATGGAAGATTAAAATGAAGAATCAGTTGAGCAGAATGCTGACATAAATACTTAAGGAGACCTTGATTTGTGGTGGGTTTTATTTTTTTTGTTTGTTTGTTGGTTTGTGGTTTGGGGTTTTGTTTGTTTTTGTTTGTTTCCTTGTTTATTTTTTTCATACACATCTACAGTATTCTTTTATTACCTGATATAAACTCTTAGCTCTAAGTTTTTCATGAGGTGTGCCTACAGCTGATTTCCCCTTGCTTGGCCTTCCTTGAAATTTTTTCACCCCCATCCCATCTCCCTTTTTAAAGCTACTCTTTTAACTGAACAACCTGTAGAGACAGAAATTGATTGAAAATTGAATTGATTCCCTGGTTGATATGACATTATTAAAATCATTCCCTTGTTCTAAGAAAATTCAGTTTTTTATATATGCTTTGAAATACTGGTTTTAATTTACACAGTGAATGCATTTAAATGTATATTGCATATATTCATGTTGACACTTCTTTTTCTATGAAAAATGCTATTTTTTGGAGATTTTGTGTGAATACAGTCTTCTGTATACAATGTATACATTGTTATACAATGGACGATGTGAAAGCATTATGAGGGAATGGAAAAATGGATTACTGATCAAAACAGGTAATTTGTAATTATGTATACATAGAATTACAACTATTTTTAAAATTTCTTTCTGTTGGTAGAGTATCACTTTTGTACAAATAGTAAATATGAAATTGCAGCAGACACTATGCAAAGAAAGATGTTAGCATAAAACTCCAATGTAAAGAATATAGACATTGAAAACAGATGGTCTGCCAACCAAAGACAACTAAAGCAAATGGAGAAAACAACATTAAAACGAAATTTTATTTTACAGCCTCAGAGGGAAATTTAACAGTTTACTCAGAACTTAAACCTACTGCCACAGCTCTGTTCTATTCTATGGTATCAAACAATCCCTTCTTTAAGAGTTTTTCCTTTCAAAGTCAGCAAAAAGGATTTTCCAAACCTCCTTGTCTTGAGCTTAATACAAAATAAGTCTTTGTATTTTTACTTTCTTTAGGGTCAGACAGAATCAAGGCCAAGCTCTGCTTCCTGAACGTTAAGGTAAAAATAAGATATGGCTGTGTCCAGGAAGTTTTATTTTCTTGAGAAACTCTTTTACAATTTCCCAGCAGACTGCTACCTTCCTTATTTATTTTTTAGTCTTTTTGTGGAATCTCAGCTGCTCAGAATTCAGTATTCTTCAGTGTCTTGCTTCTGAATAATAATTCCTATTTAATATCATATAGAAGTGACTCTGCTTCCTAACCTAACATCCTTACTGAGAACTCTGGCCCTATATGGAAAACACACCTCCTAAGATGCCTTTTTGTTTTAAAACCAGGAAATTTCAAGACTTCATACAAAATGATTTTATCATTCCTAAAATAGAATCTGTTCAGATTGAATCAAACATTGATATGCTTGCTGTATTATCAGAGCTATGACGGACAGTATGTTGCCCTGTATTTTTAGTTTTCCTTTGATGCCCTAACATTTTTCAGAATGCAGATGAATCTATGCAATACAGATTTTCAGAAATAAATAAACAGTGAACAAAGTTACATGTAATTTTGTTTAAGAAGCACATGCTGATGGAAGGTTACATTTCCCAATAGTTACCCAAATGAAGAGAAGAGAAAGATATAGCAACTTGATCAGGCTTTTTTTTTTTTTTCCAAATATAGATGATTCATTAACCTAATCATGCAAATTATGAGCTACTCCTTTAGCTAATAATTCTAGGTACTCCATTTAATACACTGGCCATTATTGAAAACCAAAACTTAACTCCTCTATGTGGATATGGACCCAATCAAAAATACTGGGTCTGGTTTTATCAGATGTCAGAAAATTGCACATAGATTTTTCAGCTCAACATTGTCTTCAGAAAAGCTTTTAACTAGGGAGGTTTATGATCATTTAGGATGCTGCCATTTTCTTGTAGTAGGCAAATGAAAAATATGTGTATTAATTTTTTTCTTTCATATTCTTAGCAAATAAAACTAATGTTTAGGTTGGATTACTACCCAAAACGCGGGTAATTTTTAGAGCAAACATGAGCTATTCTCTTAAACAATATTGGTCAGATAAGTTTTTATTGTTAATTTGTGTAATACAGTTTCTGTAGTGGCTGAAGCAGTTGCAAATAAGAGTTAATTAGAAAATACATAATCGATAATAATCATCATAACATCTTCTTTAATACCAGGAAAGCAAATCCTTTTTTCATTGCTTTATTTTGCTTTATTTTTTTTTTTTCAGACTACTGTGAAAAACAAATAAAAAGTCCTAAAATTGTAAAGAGGCAATTTAAAATATTCCTTCTCCAAATCAAATATTCTGATTTTTAGCTCTCTATATAGGTAATCCTTAGACTTGTTAACAGTCTAGATAAAGTATTATAGTCATGTGTCTCTCAGCTCTTTTCAAGAAATGTGCTTCATCTTTGAGCTGCTATAGCTTTCTTGGCTTCAATGAAAAGAGACAGTTCTGACCTCCATTTGGCAGTGGAGTATTCCCAGCATTTTGCTTAGAGACAATCTACACTCTGTCACAAAAATCAAACTAAGATTTATGAAATAATGCTGAACTGACTTAAACATTGTATCTTCATTAGTGGAAAATAGCAGAAAGAAACCAGCATAGCTGCATTCTTCTGAAGAAAAAGTAGCAACAACAAAAAATGGAAAAGTTGCAAATGGGTAGATGAACAAAGAAGCAAATGGTATGCAAACACTGACTTTAGTATAACAGGGGTGTGGAATAAAGAACAAACTCTGTTTTAAACCCAAATTCCTAAGGGTGGATCAAAGGAATTTCTACTGTAAAAGAAAGCTGTAGGCTTAGGATTTTTACATTTATCCATATGCTATTTTCATGATTCTATTTCAAATCCTTGTTGGCCAGAGTAGGAGTAAAAAAAAACCAAACAAACAAAAAAACCAACCCACAATAAAAGGATTTTAAACTAGGTTTTAAGCAGATCACAGAATTTTCCTCTCGTGTTTTTCTCTACTGACAGTATTTTTGTAACTTCAGATTTACTTCAAATCTTCTTAGGATGCTAAAGTAAATAAAAGACATTTGCCAAATTTCCCACTCAAAGCTATTAATAGAAATTGCACAGTTAACCACTAATAGCTGGAGGACTGTCTTATAATGCTTGAGTATTACTTTGAAATGTACTTTATTCTGTGTGTAAAGTGTTCTCTGAAATAGATCCAACTGCACTGTTTATACAGTGCTGACTATTGTCCTACTGAGCTTCACTTTTAAGCTATAGAGGCAGAAACCCACTGGACATACTCAAAATGCAAAATCTTAGCCCTGTATAGGATTCATAGTACAATTTCAACTTTGGAATAATTTATTTAATCTTCATCTCTCCTCCTATCCTCTTCAGTTAAGCAAAAACTACTGCATTTAGAGAAATATATAATAAAACTATTACAGAAGAATTTCTGGGTTTTTTAATTTGAGAATTGCTATATTGTACTAAGGCTATTATCATAGCATGAGTGACTATTTTTAAAGATTCAGCACCTGAGTCCCAGTCCGGCAGTTTATAATACCTGAGTATAACAGTCAGCCCATCCAAGCTTTACAGGTGCTGGACGCTGAAGCATAATGCAGTGCAATTCTTTTATGCAAGATGAGTGTCCCTGCAGCTTTTATATCAGGGGATAAAGGAAAACGGGTACACAGATAGCCTTTATTAATACTCTTGCAATCTGTGGTTTTGCAGTCAATAAAGCAGGTTTTCTCCATATTACCAATTACAGGATTAGAGCTTTACTGAACCTGAGATTCACAGAATTACTATCCTTTAGCACACAGAGTCTCACAGTCAGTGTTGAGTGCTCATTTCAGAAAACAGACTTCAGTTCTGTACATTCCATTTCCAAATTCTAGAAGAATTTTTTGTTTTCCTCATCTTATTAGCTCTTTCAAATGGGTTTTGGAGTTGGAAACATTTGTGTAAATTGCATTCCTAATCACTAAATGTGATATGATAATTTTGACTTATTTTATACCTGCTAATCTACTGATACACAGTGTGACCATCATTACAATGTCCATTGTTTTGCAAGTTCTGAAAAAAACCAAAGCTTGTCACATTTATCATAATATGCCTGTGCATATATCTATATAAGAGAATCAAAAAATAGTTTTTATGAAAGGGACCTCAGGAGACATCTGCTCATACTGAATATCAGAGATGGGCACATTTCGATCAGGCTGTTTAAGGACCATGCACACACAATTCTCTATACATAAAGGCTTTATGTTCCAAAGGTTAGGTTCATTCCAAATATCCATACAATTTATACAACCTATCATCTGATGCATACACTCCCCTACAAAGCAGTGAGTGAGGCTCCTGCCTCACTCCTAAACTAGCACTGCAAGATTCTAAGGAGTGTAGGACTCAGAAGGAACTAACAATATTTGATCAGTAAGTATCACTTTCCTGTCCTCCATGGAAGAAACTGCAGCCATGGGAGAGGGCCATTCCATCATCACTGACTAAATCTCCATGGGCTCTCCAATGAAATGTAGCCTGGAGATCTGGTGTACTATCAACTCACCAGGTGTATCATGGTTTGCAAGAATCTCCTGGATATGCCTTAGTGCTTATAGACTGGATTTGAATGTAGGGCTAAATGGAGAAATATTTTAAAAGTAGCAAAAAAAGGAGCAGTTGGAAACACTTTAAAGCATGGTGATTTCAATATTTTACTTAAAATAATAAGCAGTAGTATTTTCTACTGGAGACAGTCCACCTGTAAGTTCCTCCTTATCAAGTCTTTCCCAGAGAGAGACAGTTCTTTATGGCTCTGATCCAGAAGTGAGTCCCACATGACATACATCTAACACCTTTCTTGGCTATATTCAGTTATTTTCCCATTGCTTTTCTTGCAGATCTGAAGCCTCTGTAATACTGTTTATTGTTATCCTGCACTTGATTCTTTAGGGACATCTTATTTTGATTGCAGGTCACTTTTATCTTAAGAAGTTCAAAGTTGCACATTAGTCCATTTTGTGCTTGTTGGTCAGGGTCCTGTAGAGACATTTTTGCGTCCCCGTTTAGTTAGAGGGAGAGAAGAATCCGCCATTTTTATCCCAGAGGGACAGAGCTTAGAGAAGTAACTGTGGGTGGATGTATAGCTGATTCATCACACAGCAGAATAAAATTTACAAATGAGAGAAGAAATATGCAGCCATAGGTAGGGTAGCTGAAGAAGCCTGAGAGATGTGCACTAAAAAACTATTTATCTCATAGTATACACAAATTCTGGAGTTAATATGGAAGATTAAGTGCTGAGCAAAATGCTATAGTTTGCTCCAGCTGAAGACCTGTAACTATGTCAGCATAATTTAAAAAGATCTCTTAAAATTTTGGTGATTGCATTAACAATGAAAATGAAAGTATGTAAAAGAACTCCATGCCAGACAGAAGCAATGTTTGCTACCAGAAATGCTTTAAACAGTCTTTAAACAGTCTAGTTTGGCTCTGTCTCGACTTTTGTAAAAATGGGGAGGGAGAAGGAAAGAAAATAAGTCAATGTGAAATTGGTAAGGTAGCAGATTTTATTTTGATTTTCTAAATCAATGGTAGCTGTTTCATCAGCATTCTTTTCTTTTCTTTCTTTTTTTTTCCTTTTTTTTTTTTTTTCCCTTCAGTAGTTACCAATTACCAGAAAGTTTGATAAGGTCTTTTGGTTTATGTAAAAGGAACATTTGCAAAATGCCTCAAGTGTTTTCCTGCTTAATATAGCCTTATAACTTCACTATTTAAAGCAGAAGTAGTGAATTATACACAATTGTCAGAATTTGCTAAAAATAAACTTTTTTAAATTTTTTTGTAGTTGACTAGAATTTTGTAAGTAAAGATTTCTCAAAACTACCAACACTCAACTGATAAGTGCTCATTCCTTTATTGTACCACAAACTCTATATGTGGTACTAACATATCTATGCTTCTGTAGAAGTGTCATAGGACTTTGTTTCTCTTCCTCTAGCCTGAGTACTTGGCAAGGACTGGTGTACTTTTATTTCTGTTTGAAGACAAGACCTGTAATATAATAGCAAGAATCTGTTTATGCTATCATTCTCTTACCTAAGCACGATAAAATTTCCATAGTATCGATGAGCTAATAAGAGCAGTTTTTCTATTACCAAACTTAAGGCTGAGCTGACATATATTAACTTGTCTCACTTAGGAATATGATTATCTTTTTTCTTAGAAGTCAAAAAAACATCACCTTCTAGTAATGACAGTAGAATCATAGAATCATTTAGGTTCAAAAAAATCCTGAAGATCACTGAGTTCAACCATTAACCTAGCATTTCCAAGTCTACCACTAAACCACATCCCTAAGTGCCCTGTCTATATGGTTTTTAAATACCTTTAGGGATGGTCATCCAACCTTTTCCCAAGGCAGCCTGTTCCAATGCTTCACAACCCTTTCTATAAAGAATTTTTTCATAATGTCCAACCTAAACCTCCCCTGACACAACTTGGGGCCATTTCCTCTTGACCTATGGCTTGATACTTGGGAGAACAGATGTGCACCCATCCTGCTATTACCTGCTTTCAGGTATTGTCGGAGTGAGAGGGTCACCCCTAAGCCTTGTATCATCCATGCTAAACAACCTGAGTTCCCTCAGCTGCTTCTCATAAGACTTGTTCTCTGGACCCTTCACCAGCTTCATTACCCTTCTTAGGAAGTGCTCCAGCCCCTCAGTATCTTTCTTGTGAGTGGCCCAACTCTGAATACTGTGTTCAAGATGTACCAAGTAAAAAGGTATGATCACTTCCCAGTCCTGCTGGCTACACTACTTCTGATACAAACCAGTATCCCATTGGCCTTCTTGGCCACCTGGGCACAGTGTTGGCTCATATTAAGGTAGCTGTTGTAGCTGTTGACCAACTCCCCAAGTTTCTTTTCAGCCAAGTAGCTTTCCAGCCACTAGCTGAGAACCACAATAATTTTTGTATTTTGCTTTTACTTATTTTAGCATAGAGAAGTGTCACCAAGTATCTAGTGAGTTCCTGTCATTCTAGGAAAGAAAGATATATTTCTAGAAATAGAAATGAGATTACAGTAGTGTTAAGTGTTGGCAACTGAACTTAGGGTCAAGTGTACACATCTGGAATTGTTTTAGAAAACAGTTTAAAATGAAAATAAGGTTGCTTTCAACTGGGCCAATAGGACCTAGAAAGTTCAGTAGCATGGTACTTGCATCTTCACACAGTGATAAGCTGCTAGAGCCTCCCTTTTGCTCAGGATCCCATTTCAGTTCCCATGATCTTCCTCTGCTCCCTGGCTGCCCTGCTCCTGGATGGGGCAATGGGACCAGTCTGGTTGAGCCTTTGCACTGGGAAAACTGTAGGTGTTTTCTTATATTTTTTTTTCTCCACATCTATGCAGACTGTCTGTGATCTATGTTTCATTCATTAATTCAGTAAGAATGGTTCTCAGAGAAAGAGACAGTAAAATAAAATACAGTGATAATATCTCTGCTGTGTTGCTGATTGCTCTGTCATGAACGTGTGGACATGATGGTAGCAGAGGTGAGGGGGTGCCAACACCAATGGCACCTAAGGTCCCAGTCTGCGAAGAGCCTCCAACCTTACAAAGCAAAAAGATAAGCATACTTGGAGTACACCTGAACAGGCAAAAATACAACTTCACAGGTAAGGATATTTTTTAAAGTAGTGATTAAATTCCACTCACAAATGTATAATCCACTGATGATCAACATTTGAAAGGAAATTCTGCAGGCTAAAAGCTCACCTTTTGCAAACAAGTGAGATAACATCTGATGTCCCATTCCTTTTTTCTTCTAAATTAAAAAAAGTGAACTTAGTTCTTAAACACATTTCTGTATTTCCTCTCTGTCATACCAAGACCCCTATCACTATAGATCAAGTATTTCTGTCAGCATGAGTGGACAGTCTCAGAGCAACACACTGTAGCATTCAAAAACATTTTGAGCTTTAGCACTTCAAAAAAATGAGTTTTCTGATGTCATTCCTCTGGTGTCTGCTACTACTAGTATTCCTGCTGAAAAACTTTGGTGACATTTGTTCACAGCTGTCTCAGCAACATCCTACAAAACACATGAACTCCAAACTGCAGCCTGTGTTCAAGAAAAAATAAATAAATAAGTAAATAAATTCATTTTAAGCACTATTGCTTATGTGAGACAACTAGCAGACTCCAAAATTGTAACTGAAATATTGTGAGATATTCTTAGGGCGGGATTATAATTGATTTCTCGGCCTTACTTTCACATGTTAATTCCTCAAGAAATGGATTTTGCTTCAGAATAATCCTAATTTTGAAACTCGGTATAATAATTATATTTTTTATCATAAGTTGCTTTTTCATATGATATTTTTAGTGTCATTTAGGTATTCTCAGTCTTATCTCCACTTTATATAGGTATATACATTAATTTTTTTTTATAAATGCATATGTACATATACACTTTTGCAAGAGAAATAATAGTAGTATTCTCTGATTTTCTAGATCATCTGATCTGTTTCTTTAGCACTGAGGGGTTTTTTTGAGATTAAATGTCCCAGTTCATCTTCCAAATCAGGTGGCTGATGTGCAGGATTTCTTAGACTCCAGAGTCACAGATAAACTGGACCTAATTAAGAATTATATGTGTACATATCTTTCTATGTAGTATTTACTTTATTAATGACTAGTTATATATTCAGTAGAATTTTGTTTTTGATGACCCTTATAACAGAATCAAATGGTAGAGGAACCGACAAGGAAGGGGGCTATGCTGGACCTTGTTTTGACCAGTGGGGAAGGGATGGTGACTGATGTGAAACTTGGTGACAACCTAGGCTGCAGTGACCACAGAGAGATAGAATTCAAGATCCTCAGGGCAGCTAGGAGGATGTACTCCAAGCTTACGACCCTGGACTTTAGGTGTGCAAACTCTGATCGCTGCAGGGATCTGCTGGCCAAAGTGCTGTGGGACAAAGCCCTAGAGGGTAGGGGGTCCCAGGACAGCTGGTCAGTATTCAAGTATCAGCTTCTCCGTGTCCAGGAGCAAGCTATACCGACAAAGAGAAAGGCAGGAAAGAATGCTAGGAGACATGCCTGGATGAACAAGGAGCTCCTGGACATGCTGTCATGCAAAAAGAAATTCTACAAGGAGTGGAAAGAGGGACAGCTAGAATGGGGGGCATGCAAGTAAGCTGCACAATCAGAAAGATACCTGGTTAGAAAAGCTAATGCTCAGTTAGAATTAAATCTAGCCAGGGAGGTCAAGGGAACCACCAAAAATTTCTATAGGTATATTAATGGCAAGAAAAACACTAGGAGATGTGTGGGTCCCCTCAGAAAGGAAACGGGAGAACTGCTGGCAAGTGATACTGAGAAGGCTGAGATTCTCAACGACTTCTCTTCCTCAGTCTTCACTGGCAAGGGCTCCAGCCACAAGCCCAGAGTCACAGAAGATAATGTCAGGGGCTGGATAAAAGAACTGCCCATTGCAAGTGAAAATCAGGTTTATGACCCTCTGATGAACCTGAAAGTGCACAAGTCCATGAGACCTGACGGGATAGCACCCATGGGTGCCAAGGGAACTGGTGAATGAGGTTGCTAAACCACTATTATATTCCAAAAGTCATGGCATTCTGGTGAAGTCCTGACTGACTGGAAAAGGGGATATATAACCCCCATCTTCAAAAAGGGAAAGGCGGATGAAGCTGGGAGCTATAGGCCAGTCAGTCTCACTTCTGTGCCTGGTAAGATCATGGAGTAGATCCTCCTGGAGGCACTGCTGAGGCAGATGATTCAATGATGAAGTGATTGGCTTCAACCAACATGGTTTCACCAAGGGCAAATCATGCCTGACTAACCTTGTGGCATTCTATGAGAGGGTCACAACATCACTAGATGGGGAAGAGCAACCGACATCATTTACCTGGACCTGAGCAAAGCCTGCAACACTGTCCTGCATGATTTTCTGATCTCCAAGGTGGTGAAAAATGGATTTGATGGATGGAAAATTCAGTGGATAAAGAACTGGCTTGATGGCTGCACCCAAAGAATGGTTGTCAATGGGTCCATATCCAAGTGGAGTACAATGAGTGGAGTCCCTCAAGGATCAGTACTGGGACCAGTCTTGTTTAACATCTTTGTCAGTGACATGGACAGTGACATTGAGTGCACCCTCAGCAAGTTTACTGATGACACGAAGCTGTGTGGGGCAGCTGACCTGCTGGAGGGAAGGGATG
>JANHFX010003947.1:0-42575 GCA_027560015.1 Chloroceryle amazona
TTTCCCTTTCCCTTTCCCTTTCCCTTTCCCTTTCCTTTCCTTTCTTTTCTTTTTGTTTTTTTTGTTTTTTTTTTGTTTTTTTTTTTTTTTTTTTTTTTTTTTTTTGGTGGTGGTGGTATTTTTGTTGGGTTTTTGTTTGTTTGTTTGTTTTTTTTCATTGTGGAGCTTTACTGACTACACTTAACCCAGGATTCAACCTACAATAGTGAATTTTACTATAGTCTTTAGCAGGGATAGATATGCATCTTTTATTTTTTCCAATATCCTTGGCTACATAATAGAAATATAAATGTCTTTTTAAAGCAAATATCCTGACATTTTCTGAAATCAATAACCTTACTGACTAAATAAATGATAAAACATAAATAGTAACTTGTCTTTGTATTATTCAGAAAGAATCAAGGTCTCTTTTAAGTTACCACTAAACCCAGGAGAAGATAATATCCAGAAATATTGTGAAAATCAGTTACCTTTTAGTACAACAACGAGTGATTGCGACATTTTCAATCACAAATATTTACATTAAATTACCACTCGTGGAGCTGTTCCCATCAGTGCAATCTATTCACAGATACTACCAAAGCAATAAAATTTACAAGAATATAACACGTATTTATAAAAATATGTATAACCACCACATTAATCAACAAATCTTTATTACTTGATATTGTTTAAAACTCAGGGCATAATTGAAAAAATGCCAAATCATCTCTACTAGAGCTTTAATTCTTATAGTTAAATACTCTCAGGTTGCATAAACTTGGAGGTCAGACCTTTTGACAGCTCAAGGATTCTGGTTTTCCTGAAAAGGCAAAGCAACAGAACTGCTTCTTCCGTTGTTAACAAATTTACTGTCATTGGGACCTTATAGCAAGTAACACTTCAAGTCTCAGCTCCAATAAAATATAGGCTACTTGACAATCTCTAGTAAATACCAGGCTCTGACCCCTGCTAGTTAAGTTAGACAACTTAAGTCTTTGTCCTGTAGTATCAAATACTAGAGGACAGAAAAAAAGCCTCGAATGAATTGACCACTGATATTTAAGATTCTTTTATTGCTTTCTTTGTATATTTGTCAGCAGGGTTCTGTGGCTCACACCTCAAAAAATGCTGGAGGTAGTGATAATTAGGTGGACACAATTACTTTGGCTTCATGGCCAGCATGACTAGTGTGTCATTGTGATGCAAGGCCTGACACAATTTCTCTCTCTATAGGAACTGTCACAAACAAACAGGTCCTTTTCATCCAGGTGATTTTCCAGATACTGAGCAAAATCCAGAATCTAAAGACTTCTACTGCTTTGAAGTTTGTTTTTTTTCACACAAAGTCATTCATTGCAGGTGGAGAAATAGTGATAACTGTAAAAGACCAGGATGTATGCAAAATAAGCCAGAAGGTTAAATTATTTTAAGGCTTAAGTTGATCTGGGCTATCATCTGAAATACAATGTGCTGCAAACTAGTGTAATAGCTTGAGGAGCAGTTACTGCATAATCATCAGGGCGAACATTGGACTCTCACAGAACTGTGCACCAGAGAACAGGTAGTCAGATGAGAAGGGTGAACAAAAAATGCCACCAGTAGACACAGGTGCACAGAAAAAAAGCTGGGAGAGCAAATGTCCAACAGTATTATAGAAGAATATTTCCCTGGGGGAGAGAATCACTCATGCCCATGTACTGACAAAGGGTTTACTGATGATACCGGAGAATATAAAATCTACCATGACTCAATCAAAACACATCCCCATTTACTCAGGAGAGCAGAGTGCTCAGAAGATTCCCAAGAAAGTGTGTTAGTGATAGAGCAAATAGAGAATTCCCCTTCTTCAAGAATACCTTTCAAGAGAATGGCTGCCCGAGTGAGGCACTGCTTTGTAAGGTCACTCATCTAATCTCTCCTCGAACACATTTACAGTTTTGGTCTCTGAAACATCCCTCAGCATTGATTTGACAATTTCATAGCATTCTCTGATTTAAACAAGGAGATCTTTATGTCTGCTGTAAACTTAATACTGATTATTTAATCTTAAACCTCTGCACGCATGTCTTTCACCCTATTACACAAAGAGTTCACTACTCACCATTTCAATATTAATTGTCATATCTGTATCTCTCATGCTTGCCTTCAGACATTGTATTTTTGAACTGAGAAATCCTTATTTATTAATTTTCCTTCACTTTGTTCTTTGATACTTTACTGAAGTAATGCATCCTTTTTGTCATAGTTCTGTAAGTCTTTTTTGAGTTGGACAACCAAGCAGCAGAGATTTTTATCACAGGATTACATAATCACATAAGCCGAGAGGAATTTGTAATGTCATTTGGTCCAACCCTCATCACACAGATCCATTTTGAGCCCATCACTCAGGGACTTACATAATGAAGTCTAGCTTGTATCCAGGGACAGAAGTCCTTCTACCTCTTTAGATCCCTTTTCCACTTTTTTGGACCCATCCTATGCAAAAAAAAGTGTTCATATTTATCACTACAGAATTCCCAGGTTCCAAATTAAGCTCATTACATCTTGTCCTGACACTGTGAACTTCAGGCCTGAGGCCTGGGCAGCAGCACTTTGGCCCTGGAGCTTCGCCTAGGTCCGAGACTTGTGTGGCACTTTGCCACCCATGCAGTGGTAGTCTCCAGCAGATTCTGGGCTTCCTTATGTTCCTCTTGCTGACATGCAGCTGCCCAAACTGCTCCAGTCTTAAAACTGATCAAACAAAAATTCACTAAACAAATAATTTCAAACAAAACCACAATCTATAACAAGTAAAACCAAAGCAAAAAAAAACCAAGCAAACAGAAAACACTTCAAACCTCATGTCCTCCCCCAAACGATGGTAGGAGAAGTTTGTCACGCTTTGACCAATTAAGATTTTCTGCCACAACAAAGTAACAGTTTTGCTTTAAAGGTCCCCGTGGTTAAAACTGAAATGAAGGCCATATCTTCCAATACATTCCCACTAACAATTTCACATCAGTAATTATAAATGAATGGTGATGGAAAATATATAACATTTGTCGTGTTTTGCATGTGGGGATGGCAGCAATGCTCCTTTGGCTATTATGATATGGGACTGGAGAATAAATGGTATAGAAAGGTCGTTTTTGTGTATTTTTAGATATACGTCATCATCTATTACAGACTACCATGCAATGTTTCCTAGAGAAACAGTATAGATACTTTGCTGAAGTTGGTGCAACAAGAGAATACAAAATTCAGAAAGTTATAAGCAAAGAAGGGGCAAATAATAAAGGATGATGACAGAAAGAAGGAAAACAATTATGGAAAGAAAGGCACTGTCCGCTTTATAAAGGCATACCTATTCCTATACATTTTTATGAAGCGTAGGGTCCCCGATGCCACCACCAGAATGCCATTGCTTTTCTGACCAAAACTTCAGGACAGTGGTTTGTTTAACATGGACTTCCAAAGCTTGTTTAATGCAAGACCCAACTATCAGCTGAAGAAAAAAGTCATCCTTCTGAAAATAATACTAATGTGCAAGCTACACGACTACACCAGCTGTCCACCAAGAAAACTGAGAAAGAGGTGCTCCAAAGATAAAAAGAGCTAAATAGCTCAACAGCTCATGCTAGGTGTGATAGCAGCAATCTGGTAGCAATTTACTGCTGTATAATGAATTCCCAGAATACACCGCAGGCAATGAATCAGAGACTGAATTTATCAGGTTTTGTCTTAGAAAATTAATTAAAATCTGGTATTTAAAGTTCAAAAAAATGTACCAAAAAAACCCATTCAAAAATTACATTCATAAATATATACTTTCCTCTGAAATACATGGATCTGTTAAGTATCCTATGTCTCAAAACTTCCTTTGCTTTGACATATTAATAAACCAAAAAGTAATGCTCTCACATTACAGAATTTTACTTAGGAGCTAAGCACTAAAATCCCATACTTTTGGAAAGTATTTTAACACTGGGGTGCTTACATCTCCATAACTTCTTTCAAAAGTTTGATAGCTTAACAGTACTTTTGTTGATTTTTATTTAAATTTTACACTACCAGTTTGTATACTTTTATTGCCATGATGCTAGGAATTGCATCAGTATACTAATAAGCAAAACTTTATGCCCATAAACCAATGAAAAACCACACAAAAAAAAAAAATAAATAAAATCTGGCACTTTGAAATTATATTCTACAAAGCATTTCTACCTCAGGAATCTGAACACCATTCTCAAGAGATTATTTTCTTTTTCCTTGTCACTCTGTCAACATGACTGTTCTAATGGAAGAACATGGCAGGTTTTTTTTTTTCTGATTGTTTATCTGTATCTCTTCATAGAAACCTTAAAAGTCTTCCACACTAGTCCTCACAATATTCAAAAAGATATTTCTCCGAACTGACCAAGTCTCTTCAGTCCTGACCTTCCTTTCTCCTCAATGGCATTACTTCCTTCTGTTACTTCTGTGGATTTCACACCAGTGTTTCAACTGTGTATTAAACACTATGTATTCTCCTGGTGCCATGACAGCCAAAAAATACCTAAGTAAAGAAAAATTACATATGTTCTCTGTTACTGTTAAGGCACAAACTTAGCAGCATTATTTCGACAGGAAGGAGTTTGTTATTTTATCACACCAAAGACCAGAATTCAGCCCAATGTGCCAGGGATAAACACTTGTACCATTCTGAATCACTGTTTTGCTATTCACTTTATTTTGTCCCTCCGAATATTAACTCTATTTAGCAAGGTTACACAACTTAACCACAAGCAGCCCTGAATGTAAGGCAACACAGATACCCCAGACACTGTCAAAGGCAGCACTCATTGCTTATCTTTCAAAGGAATATATTTAAATACACAAAGAACTCAGCTATGGACTGTACAACCTGGCAGTGCTAAACCCCCAGATAAATTCTTTTTTAAAAAGCAAGCACTCAGTTTTCAGTTATTAGTTTAACATATCAGTTACCTGTCTGCAAAGTCATCCTTAGCAAATTAACAAGCCTCTATAAAAAAAAGAGCATGTAATGGCAAAAACTGTAACAAAATACAGCATTTAATGCTACTAAATTATTTCCAGCATGGAACTATGCATTATAATTTTTATTACTACTTGTACAAATATTAACATAAGATGAAACCTGCTGGAGAAGTGGTGTATGAAATTTAGTCCACAAATACAGTTATTTAACCACATTAAGAAGACTAGTAAAGCTTGAATACTTTTAACACTAACTGTACCTTTAAAAGTCATCTGAATTACCACCCTTTTAACATTTTGAAACTAAACAGCCATGCATCACCTGATTTTGGGCGGCCTGGCTCTCAGAAAGGTATTAAGTTCAGACATCTGAGTTGGAGAAACAAGCCTCCCTTATTTTCTTTTAGCAAAGTCTTTTGGTGAGGAGCATTCATGTAATGTATGCCTCAGGTATACGGGTAATATCCTATTTCTCTTTGAACCAGACCTTCTTACAGTTTTTCTGAGTAAGTTGACCCATCTGTATGTTTTATCACATTTTATCATATTATATAGTGATACATACGGAACTATGTGCAAGCTGTTTTATCACTAGTTGTCAAATTTCCTGAGCAGCATCTCATCTGGTAGGCTTACTGGGTCTTAAGGAATATGCATTTTGTCAGTCTGGGTCACTGCCTGCTCACGTTCACTTTTGTGGTGAATGAAAACTCTTTCATCTGTCTCAGACATTTAATTCATGTTTCTGATTGTTTCTTTCCCTTCTTGTCCTTTTATTTTTCATCAAAAACTTCTTCTTGAGCGGGCTGTATCTAGAAAATGTAACATTTAAAAGATTTAGAGTGATTCTGAAAAGAACTTTTCAAGAAAGAGAGAAAGAAAATTCTTCCAGTACTCCTCCCAGAGTACTAATCCTTCTGTACCTAGTACTTATTCTGAAGACTGACTTTCACTACTTGCAAGGAAGACAAATTATTACCTGAAACCGAAAATTACCACAACAAAATTTGATTTTTCTTGTATCAGCTAGCAGGATCTTGTTAGCACATATTTTATTGCATTAAGTTATGAGTTACTTTAGGGATTTTGCTGGCATTTACATTGTAAAAGAAAAGTTATTTATTCCAACGCTTTGTTTCTAGTAACTGAAAAAAATATGGGTACAGTAGGTATATTTGTAAATTCTCTGAAATTCTCATACAGAGAGGAGGAGTTAGTTCACCGGATTTGTGGGAAGCTACCAGCATAAGAATATGAAAAACATTCTTGCAAAGATTTATTTATAAACAAATTGCTTTTTACCTGAGAAAAGTACAAATGTACAAAACTTATATGGTCCCATAAAAATAAATTGTTTCTTTACAGAATGTATGCTACTGACAGTTCATTTTATTACTAGAAGGCTGCAATGGAGCAGGTATACATAGTGCTATAAGATAAATGGAAGGCTGACATCTGATTTGAACAACATTGTTAGCTAATATACTAATAAAATATATTATTTTTTTTAATAAATGTCTTGCAAAAATAAACAAATTTTAAATACACACAAAGAAAAAAAAAAGAAAAAAAAAAAAAACAAAACACAGTTCAAAACCAAAATCTATTTGATGCCTATCAGGACATTCTCCTTCACACTGAAACAAACCAGTTAACTTCAAAGACATTTCAAGGGAATATAAACAAGTGTGGGCAAACAGCTCCAGATTCAACCCATTCCAATTGTCAGTTATACCCCAGTCACTGTCAGTGTTTGCCTAATAATTTTTAGTTACTTTGACCCTGCTTGTTCTATTGTGGAATTTATTTTCTCTTACTATACTGGAAGCTTCTCTGCTCTTGTGCTGCTGTTCCAATAGCAGCACCTGACATTATTTTCTACAACAGAGCCAATGAAAAAAGCCACTAAGGAACCTTTACTCTTCTGCTCTGCTTGCAATAGTGTAGCTAAAATGCTCTCCTAGCATTACAGTACAGGTTGCAGTTTGGCAGACTTTCTCCCCCCTGCAGGAGAGCCAAAGAAAAATGGCATCCAAGGATGAAAGGATGGCTACAAACAGGGTGCATATATGCCAGCCTCTCGAGTAGCTTTACTGTCAGCATATTGGCCAAGAGCACAGATAGACCAGCAGAAGAAAGAGAAAATCTGCCAAAAAGCCAGGTAAGAACCCAGATGTCACTGCTTGGGAAAAAACCCAACAACAACAAACCCCCCAAATTTCCAAGCTTTTTTTCTGGACAACCAGGTTGACAATTTATCACTTTACCTCTCAGAAGAACTGACTTGAAATGGTAGATCACTTAGACTGATAAAGTTAAGCTCTCTGATAAGCATTAATGAAACATGGCAGAGGACTACAAGTTACAACTGAAGAAAAAACACTGATTTACATCACACAAATTAGATTTTTGTGATTGTCTCTGTAGATTAGTGACAGACTAGAACATATATAAACTATAAATACCTCTGCATTCATTGCATTTTTTAAAAGTCAGTGCTTTACTTCTAGTATATTTCTCAAACAATATCTGAACCGGGTTATTTTGTTTTTATTATATACTACAATGTATACTGCAGAGTAGGACTGATGGAACTTCTCTGAAATCACACTGGGATCAAAACACTCTGATTATGTCTAGAAATGTATATTTCATAATACACAAATAAATGTTCACCTTAAATTTTCAACATTAGTGTTGAAGTGTCAAAGAAACTTGAAAGATACAAACTGCGCTAATGAACACTGCTGTCAGAAATATTTTACTTCTTTGCACACCAAAATAAGCAGTCTATCAATATGGCACCTACTCCTATTTAAGTTTACAAAAAAATTTATTTGCTCTAAAACCACTACAAGTATCAGCAAAACTCAGTAGTGACTTTGTTTTTATGCCGTATCATCAAGTATTCTATTCAGACAATGGTAGAGACAATTTGATGACCACTGTAGAATAAATACATTTTCCCCTAATTCCTTTTTTTTATTCCATATATACCTCAAATAAGATTCACACATATGCTGCTACCAGGCATAATTTTCTTTCTCCCCTCCCTTTAATATATGTATATGCAACTTTTACCCTTATACACCTCTGCAGCGTCAAACTGAGATAGATACATAAGCTTAGAACTAAAGAAACAGTAAAGCATGTGCATGTTACATGCACACATGTGTTAGGACTACTACAAGAGTTCTGTCATGTAAGATAAGGGGACATTTTTATCAAAGATAAGGACAATGCATATTTGAGTCCTTAATATAACTACAATATAGTTACAGCTCTTCTGGGTTTAGAGTTGTCAACAAATACCAGAGTTTATTGTTTTCATTGTGAATTTAGTAGCAAAGTCAGATTGTTTAAGCAATTAAATAAAATGTCTAGGAATAGTACACCTGCTTCCATCAGGCTCTGTACTGGAATTGAACTTTGTTGAAGTGAATCCTCTCAAATGAATAGTAGAGGATTAGCAGCTGATCTAAACCAAAGATGTTAGGTAAATCTCCAAGACTGTTCTGATCTGTGTGGGCTGACCTGCCTTTTGATGTACAGCTACAGTAAGGTCAGTTAATTTCCTCAGAACAGAAGTTCACACCTAAGATTAAGTTCTATAACTCTGGTGATTAGAGAAGCATTACCTTCATCACAGCCAACAAAATATATCCGAAGTGCAGATATTCACAAATACACACATAAAAACCTACAGGTAAGGGATATATGCTCCATACAGATGGTACAGAAAACACACATTAAGCATATTAAGAAGTTTTTATCTGTAATAAATTCACCGATAATTCTTCAACTAAGAAGCATGTATTTTATGGAAATTTTTTTCTTAAATTCGTAATACATTTTCTTTTTGATGCAAATGTTCCCATTCCTAATAAAATTCAGATCTCTATAAACACCTGATTGTAACCCTGTAACTTTATGGCATTTTTTTGTTGGTGCCTTTAATGACAACTTTAAATGTTCTTGCATTTAAGCTGCCCCAATTAAGGTTCAAAGTTTGCACCTGGAAAGCTAAGTGGGTTGAGTGGCAAATAATTTCCCTGCTCAATTATTGCAAAATTAGGTTAATCATCACCTGCATAATGATTAGCATATAGTAATAGCACACTTAAGAAAAGTCAAGCAGAAAGATGAAATCAACAGCTTGTGGCAGCAACTAAAGGTTTTACCTGGTAGACCTATCTTTTGCCTATATAGTTATTTATGTCATACAGTTAGGCAGTTAAACCTCAGGCTGATCATTCAATTTCTAACTACTGCAGTGAAGAAAATTAGTCTTCCCTCTTACTTAAATTCTCCACTGAAGTTTAGATGATTTTGTTTTGTATGATTTAATAAAGGATCTGTTTTTTTTTTTTCACAAGATCATAGCTGCATTTTGAGGGCAGCAGCTTTTAGTAACATCTGACACTTTTTTTTCTTTCACCACTATGTCTATGCCACTCCTTCTGTTTGAAAGCAGAGGAAGAAGTTTGGGGAAAAAAATCATTAGTATCTTCAGAGAAGTCTACTGAAATCAATCATCAGGGTAGTTTTAAAAGTGTAACAAGATGCACACCATCTTTTACTTCCTCTACCTCTCTTCATGCACTGAAAAGACCCTAAGCGCAGGTAAGCTTCAAAAATATTTAAACCAAGACTGCTACATCATCATATTAGATGTAGTGCACATAACATATATGGACTACTCAAGTAGACAGACATGTAAACATAGAGAGAAAACAAAATTAATGTTTCTTGCATATCTCCAATGTTTATGACCCCACTCAAAACATGTTTAATCAAAATCTCCTTTTGCTAACAGAATACTGTTTAAGGCAATTTAAAAATTAACAGTTCTTAGTGGGATTGGTTTTGGTGGTTTTGGACTTAAAATGATCATATCTTTTCTGTTGACTAACTAGTGCTGATTAAGAGTTATTAGAATTTTTTTTTTCCTTGATAACTACTTCAGAAAAAAAAAATAAATAATCACATCAACAAAAAGAAGAAAGGAAACATAAAGATTCTGTCATGCACACGATTTTTAGACACACACCCCAGGCCAGAAGAATACGTTAAATTATCTTTCTAATATAAAAGTGAAAATAGAATGTTGAAATATTTATTACATCAGCACAAAAGGCTGACATTTTTCCAAACTGTCTCCATCATGTTTAAAGCACAAAGCTAATCCAGTTTATTGTGACCATTTACTTTCCAGAATTGGAAGATGCATGCTTTTAAATCTAAACAAACAGTCATCAAATTCTGGTCTACAGGCCATAAGCATACTGCCAAATTATCCATTGGTTGAAAAAGATTCACTGAAATAATAATAATAATAATAATAATAAAATGTATTTTTACACATGTAGGAAAGCAACATATGGAAAAACATAAAAATTAAATAGGATCATTCAGAGCTCAGTGTACTGCTCTATGTTAGTTACACACACAAAAAGCTCTGCAAGTAAGGCCTTTGGTCTGATTTAATTTGATGTCTTCAATTTGCTTAAGGATGTTTATGAGAAGGCTATTTAACTATCTTTGGTTACACCCTCAAATCTAAGAGGGTGAACTTTTGTACACACATAGGTTTGATTTTCACTAATCCTTACTTACACAGAATGAAGATGACTTTTTTCTAAATTAACACAGTTTTCATGCAGCTACACATACAAACAGATCTGCTACTAACATAGTGAACTGGAATCCGAATCTGAGATCTGTGGCCCAAACCAACCTCTCCCATAGAATTTTATATTTAGTTGTTCCATCTGCTACTGAATATTCTTAGAAGAACAGAAACAAGATGCTGCAACAGATATGATGACTATTATTCAAGAAAAGTCTTCATATTTCTAATTCTACAACCAAAAGCTGCTGCTGACACTAATTAAGAAGTGCCATTAGACAGTTATGTGATGGGGGAGCTAAAAACTTAATGCATTATATGGTGTGCCTGGCAGTAGATACATCACATTTAACAGATGGCAATGAAAGTATAAACCTTAACTTTCAAAAAATTTTATTTTTTTTAACTGCCTGCCAAAGCAAGGATTTCTTAGGAGCAAGTCAAGACAGAAGCAAGGATTTAATTCAACAGCAAAATACTAACATATTCTGTACTCAGATGCCATAATGTCTCGAAGGCTTCCTGAAAGTATATCACGGCTGCAACTGAAATCTAAATGTGTAAAATAAACAACAATATTCCCATCAGTCATAAACCACAAGATCCAGTTGATGCCACCTATGCACTAGGAAGTCTGGTAAGAAATACTAAAATTTTAAAAAATAGTAAAAATACTGCATTCTTTGATACAGCAATGCAAAAGGAAAGAGTACTCAATACAATGTCACCGCTGTCGCTCACAGGACAGGGTTCTACTCTGGAAACAAGCTGCAAACATTACCTGGCCAACGGTTCCTTTATTATCTCTTACCTTGTAGGATATATACATTGACTAACAGTTATTATCTTTTCCGATTCTTTCTTCAGCCATTACAAGAAACCACACAAGAGTAATAAATTCTTGATAATAATAATAATATAAAGGCAAAATCTAAAGAGAAGAAGAAATAGCAATTTCCTTAAACTTCCATAGCTTCCCATTTTTATTCAGATCTGTATTACTTTTATTATCAGAATGAAATGCACTAGCACATAAATTACTCAGGCTCACACTATCTGGCCACTAGAACTCATGAGCAACTCTTTTTACTGTAGAAAACAAGAGTCAATCAAATCTATCTTTACCTTTAGATGGTGAAAAGACATAAATTAAAATTACAGGAATGATTCTTACATCCTCTATTCAGATCAGTACGATTCACTTCTGTGCAGCTATTATACTCCAGATTGACTTTATGAAAAACTTTATATTCAACAAAACCTCAAAACAGCCTGAATGTGTAACCAGATCAGGCCCTAAGCACTGACTCAGTTTTATAAGGTTTCTAAAGATGTATAGGTACTCAGTACAAATAAAAAACTTGGAAGCATTGGACACCTATATTAACAACATGTAGGCTGAGAAGTGACCATCAAGCCATTTTTTGAAAATGAAACCGAGCCACTGAAACATAAAGTTATGCAAAGCTAAAAAAAGCAAATTACATATGAAGCAAAATCAACATTCAAAAGGCCAGCTTTAATAGCCAAAAAGATGACATTCCTAACAAAATAACTGTAGGAACAAAATGCTCTAGATCCTCTTTAAAGCAGGAGGGGAATTTTCCCTAATGCACAGTGGTATTATCTTCTATATGCTTCTAATCACATTATTATCTATGTGCTATGTATCTTGTTTTCTCATTTCCTCATTCTTAACATCTGAATCTAATGCTCTGCCAGTAAATTAGCTTACAGAAATAATATTTAAAAAATACAGAATGCCAGAATCACAGAATTGTTAAAGTTGGAAGGGACCTCTACAGATCATCATTTCTTTACTCCTTCCACACAGAATACTGAACTCCACCATCTTGTGGTCACTACAGCCAAGGTTGCTCCCAGTAGTCACATCTCCGACAAATTCTTTGTTAATGTAAGATCCAGCAGTGCACCTCCTGGAGGTTCTTCTACCACTGGTATCAGAAATATATCATCAATGTTCTGCAGGAATCTTCTAGACTGACTGTGTCTAGCTGTATTAACTTCAAGATGGACGGTAAAGAACTTTTTAGGAGGAAATGATAATTACTATATAGTCCTGTACTATTAAGGTGTAATTTTACTTAATCTGAGTACTTCTGTATTTTTTAATAACTAATGAAAAAAAAAAAAAAGAAAAAATCATGTATCATGATTTTAAAAATATGTTAAATAATATTAATGAAAGTAAAATTACTGAAACAACTTAGTCAGTAGAGGCCATAAAGGACACCTACCTTCTAGTATTTTATGTGTCTTCCAGAAAATATGACCATAGGGACTGACTCTTTGGAACAGGAGAAAGAAAAGATACCTGCAACTTCTGGTGGCCTAGACTATGCTGTATAAATCTGAGCACTCTAACTGGATTTTTTTTCTTGGATTAGTTCACTTCTGAGTGACAGTTATACTAAATGACTTTCTTTTTACCAAAAAATATGCCTTATAACATCACAGAAACAGTAATTACCCTTTAAAAATATTAATAGAATAAGTAGTCCACTTCAATGAACAGAAAATGCATATTAAGAGCTTTTGCTTTTTCAACGGGGAAAGAAAGCAATGGACAACTATTTTCTGACATTTTCTTTCAGCCTTTTCATAAACCATGTCAACTACCAGAAATTCTTATCCACTTTAATGAAAATTCATTTCTGCTAGAGTAGCAGGTGTACGGAACAACCCATAATCAGTCTACAGAGTCCTTATTTGGGTCAGAACTGAAAATGAATAAGAGTATGATTCATCATTCAGTAAATATGAGAACCCACCTGTGCCCTACACAAAGAACAGTACTCTGTGTCTCAAAGGACTCAATGGGTTTGACTACACTTAGATGCTTAAAATGTTCAAATGGCTCCTACAGACGTATTTGAGCCTTCACACTGAAAACAAAGACCATGAAAATAAACTTAATTCCCTCCTATTCACAAATACACAATTCCGTCGTAGCACTTCACCAAAGTCTATTAAAATGATACCAGGATTCACTGTGGCCTCAGGGTACTCTTCTCTAACAGTTCTTTGAATGTACAGTGTAAAATTTTCAAGTATTATTTCTTCAGAAAAACAAAAACATTCTACCCAATACATAACAAAAATCCGGTATGATCATTAGTCAGGATTGGGCCATAAAATCAGTTTGCTCAAGCTACAGAAGTGTGCACAAATCACTGAATAAGAATCACAGCTCAGTTTAGTAAGGAGAAGAGACACTTACTGCACACTTCTCACCCTTCATAACAAGACAGGAAAAAAAACTTGAGTCAGACACTTTGTGGATTAAGATTTTTACATTCAGCACCCCGGAAATCTTAGATCTTCGAAGTTCTTGCTTTGTTTCCAAAAAAATTTGTGTTGAGCTGGAAAAAAAAAAAAAAAAAAAGAAAAAAAAAAAAAAAAAAAAAAAAAAAAAAAAAAACAAAAAAAAAAAAAAACAAAACAACAAACAAACAAACAAACAAACAAACAAAAAAAGGGTGGGGAACCCTTGGGATTATGTATGTGCAATGGTCTGTAAATTGTGAAAATGTCATTCCCACCTATCACCTACATTTCTATCAACAAGTACTTGAACGTATATATCCTACTACACAGAACTCAAGCTAACTGTATTACTTAAGAATTACACTACAGTCACTTTTAAGCCTATTTTTTGTGTGGTTTGAACCTGTGTGTACCTTTCCTTCATAATGCTTAAGCTTTTAGGTTCCACACTAGGTACTGCATAATCTTAGAGAATACAGGCATGACTGAAACTCTGGTCTAAAAGTGATCTAAAAGTTTTCTACCTCCAAAAGAAAAGATGCAGAATGAAACTTCAGAGATGTAATCAAGGCTCCAAACAGTATTAACTTTTTTCATTCTCCACCTGTTTCATAGGAATTAAATTTATCTTTGTAGAAGTCTTAACTGAAAAAAGACTCAAAGACAAAGCATATGTAATATTCCACATAACAGCCTCATGTCCTGATGAATCTCTAATAGGCACTTGTAGCCTACAACACCCTTTGATCCACAACAAACTGCCTAAGTTGAGATCTCGGGTAAGGAAGGAGAGTTGCAAATGAGTACTTTAATACATCCAGGTATCAGGCTGGATCTCACCCACAGTGAGTGCCAAAGAATCACTTTTAAGAGAACTATCAAATGTGCAACAACATAAAACCAGGAAAAGTTTACTTCTTCCCTTATCCCGGGCTTCTTTTTATCTTTGATCTAACAAGCTCAGTCTTTTAACATCTCTTAAGTCATCATCAGGATGACAGCAGGACAAACCATCCCCTTCATTCCAACAGGCTCTAACAGAAATGTAAACTACACAATTGCTCTAAAACAAAAATCCCATGGTTGTTTTCTTGGTTGGACTGAGAACCTCTAAACTGAACTGAGCAATAACTGAGTTATATATACATAGTGTTCCAAGTTCAGTGCTGCACTACTTAAGATGATGAATTACTCTTGTCCTGGGCTTGCTTTGGGTTAATTATCACAAACAGCTGCTGGCCTGAGCAGTTGGGAGGGATTTCATCTGTGAGAGGCCACAGATGGGATAAACAACCCAACCAAAGGTATGTTGGATACCATACTGAATCATGCTCCTGTGTAAGGGGAGGGCTGAGCCAGGGTGTGTCTGTTTTCAGCCTGTTCACTATGGCCAGAGAAGGTAAGTTGTCATCTTGGGCAAAGGTAGAGATTTGCTGATTTCTATTGTTTTGTATATTCTTTCATTAGTGCTATTGTTATTACTGTTTGTTTCTCCTCTCTTTGTGTTGTTTTATTAACTTGTCCTTATTTCAGCCCCCAGGGTCTCATTTTTTTTCTTCCCCATGATTCTTCTTCATATCCCACAGAAGGAGGTGTGGAGAAAGCAGTGGGTACGTGGCTGCATGGTGTTTAGCTGCTAGCAGAGGTTAAATCATGACAATTCTAAGCTTCCATTGATTTCTTTCTCTTAATATTTTTACTGTGTTGGGTTTTTGTCTGATGTCTGACAGGGTTTTGGTACCAGGTGAGGGGGTTACTGGTCTGGGCTCCTGTAAGACGCTCCCTCAGCTCTAAGTGGCATCCACCTCTGGCCAAGACTGAGCCAGTCAGCATCTCTGCAATACCACATTTAAGAGGAGAAAATCAGTTGGGTGTGTTGGGAGCCCTTGTAGCCCTTAAAGACTAATGGTAGGGCAGAATCCCATCTGCAGCCCGTGGAGGATCCCACGTCAGAGCAGGGGACTGATCCTGAAAAAAGCCGTGACTCTGCACTGGAAGTCTGAACTGGAACAGTCTGTCACTGGGAGGATTACAGACCATGGAAGAGATCCACACTGGCAGGAGACGTTCATGGAGGACTGTCTCCCATGGGAGTGATGCCACACTGCAGCAGGGAAGAACTGTAAAGTGTTTTTCCCCTGAGGAGGAAGGAGTGGCATAAACATGGTGAACTGACTGTGAGCCCTGTTCCCTGCCTTCATGTGCTGCTGCAGAAGGAAGTATTAGAGAATCAGGAGCAGAGCTGAGCCTCGGAAGAGGGGAGGGTTCGGGGGGAAGGTGTTTTAAGATCCAGGCATATTTATCACTGCCTTACAGTGATTCAATTGGTAAATTGGTGGTGGCTTTTTTTAATTTGATTTTGTTTCCCAAGTTGAGTCTGTCTTTTGCCCATGACTATAATTAGTGAGTGATCTACCCCAATCTTTCTCTAAACTCTCAAGCCATGTGTTACTCTTTCTCCTCCCCATTCTACCAAGAGGTGAGTGGGAGTGAGCAAGCAGCTGCATGTTGCTTTGTCACTGGCTGAGTGAACTTAAACCACAACTACCATTATTGTTAACTAGAGCTACTTGCAGACTGAAACTGGCCAAGAAAATTACAGTCATGATTGCACAGACGTATATTCAAAAGTACTGTTCAAATCTTAACAAGTAACATTTTGGCTAAAACAATCTATTCCCATACCTGCTTTCAAAATCCATCTTCAGTGACCAATTTTTATCTTTCAAAAAGCTAGGTATTCTGCCCTTACAAGCCCCTGATCTAATCTTACACTAACAGAATTTTCTCCACAATGAAAGGTAGTCTTCACAGCACAAAACTGGACCAGAAGCTGGAAGTCCATGTCATCAGTATTTTGCTACCCTTGTCAGTGCTCTTTCTGGAGCTGGCATCAGCAGACTTGTCTACACACTGTCAGGAAGTAGGACACTGTCACTTCTAGTCATGTCCTGACATGTGAGGCTCCAGTGCCATAACACATATTCAGCATGTACCACAACAAGAAAGTTCACAGGGTTAATTTCATAGTAGTCTCATTTTCAGTTTATTCTGCAAATGGGGAAAGGAGTGAATGGAAGTGAGTGGAGAAAAAGTGAAGCAATTTCTGAAATTGAGTTTGGTGTATAATCAATACCTTACAGAATCAGGACCACCCATCAGCACCAGTTGCTGGAATGAACTAGAGTCTATGGTGTGATTTTTGCCACTACAAGTTCACAGTATCATCATACGGATGAGGCTAGTCTGATGCATTTTCAGTGATAAATGATACAAATTTTATTCCTCAAAAAACAAACAAACAAACAAACATCAAAAGCCATACTGAGAGTCATATGTAAGCATAAAAGACCTGTGTATATTTTAAAGCTTTTAGTGACAAATCGTAAAATAGAACAAAAAAACAAATAAACACACACATAGACAAGAAAACACATTAAAAAAACCCATCAACAAACAAACAAAAAGAAATCAATGAAACAAACAAAAAAATTAAACAAAGAAAATCCAGAAGGAAAATCAGCTTGGCATCACAAACTCTGAAGAACTGGGCAATCATGTTCTGTGCTATCATTTCTGATGTAGAGATGAGGTTATCAGCTTAAGTGTCTATAAAAATATAATGTTCCTTTTCTGAGTAAATTTACCTTAAAATTTATCTGAGTGAAAAAGCCAGAAATATTATTGAGTTTGACAATTATTCCTAAAAGATTTGGTGGGCAAAATAAACTTTACTATTTTATTTCCTTTGTCTCTGACCATCTAGAGGTAGAAGAAAAAAAAATAAAAATTAATATGTATGCCAAAATAGTTTATTAAAATAAAATAAAGAACGTCAGAAGTTTCTTATAGAGTGAGGAACACACAAATATTTCAACATAACTTCTAACTCTAATTTTGTTTCCCAAAAATATTGTAAGAGATGACCTTTTTGTCTCTAAGCATAAAGATTTTTCTATTCCAAGATAACAACTGAGAATAAAATTTGTTCAGCTGTGTAAAATACTGTATTGAAAATTATTTTTTACATGACTTATACACACTGATAGTCTCATATTTATTATAATAAATGCAATTTATCATAAAGCAGAGAATATTTTAATATTATAGATATAGAATGATAAAACAAATTATTCCCCTTCTGTATAAGGAAGAGTCAAAATAATCTCTGCAGTGCTGATTTCCATAATCCATGCTCAGTAATGGAGCTGCAGGCCATTTCTGCAGTCTATACACTGAGGAAATCAGAAAAGGATCAAAGTACTTATGAAAATACTCAATAGAGTTGTTTTTTATATAAAAAAAGGAAAATTTTCCATATATACTTGTTTGATTTAATGTTGATTACATGATTTGATTGCTATATGGAAATGTAAAGTCTGCACATTGTTTCGGTTGTTTTATAGAACAATTTCAATTGTAAAATAGAATGAAAAGACATTTTAACTTATTGTTTAGAGTATTAATTTTCAGTATCCTTTCATTTTAAAAGCAAAGCAGATTTATCCATCAAAGGTGCTCCTTTAAAAAGAAGCAGGGCTTTAGTTTGGGGCAAGTACATGGATACAATTTTTGTACTCCATAAACATCCAGCAATTATAATAACACAGGTACAACTCTCAAACTGTTCAGCGTGTCCAGCTAAAATGCCCTAGTGTATGCAACAGAGCAATATGAAAAGCTCACCTTGAAACACTATTACAGTAGAATTTAATGGAATGTAAAAATGTTTTAACCTTTTTTGAACTATGTGTCGAAGTCAATTTGACTCAACCCAGGGAATAAAAGCAATTTTGCTATGTTGAAGAGAACTGTAGAATCACTTCTCAGTGTCAAAACATAACTCTTGTTGCAACTTTCCTTTCTATCTGTTTCATTCCAAGGATGATACTGTAGAGGAACTATTGCCCTGTATATGCTAATCTTTAAATGCTGCCAATTTTTTGCCACTATCAATTGTCTGTCATATTTAACCCTCCAAATGAGAGTGTTTCACAGCATTACTCAAATGTAGTTCAAGTACGAGCAATTTTGCCAATCCCTGGTACTAATGATTTACAAAGTACAAATGTGTTTCTTTGGTGAAACCAACATTCAAATGTGGAAATAATCTAGGATTTCTAGGAGAGATTTAAAAATACCAGATGTGATCAGCTGCACAAAGTCCAGCTGAAGGTCAGTCACTACTGCTGAACACCAGGAGTGCATACTGGAGCAAATACTGTTCAACCTTTCCATTAATGACCTGGATGACAGGCAAAGCGAGCTCTTAGCAAGTTTGCTGATAGAGAACAGGCAGGAGTGATAGATAGGCTAAATGGTTGTGCCACTCTTCAGATGAGCCTCAACAGGTGGGTGAAAGGGGTCATGAAGTTAATAGTGGGAAGTGCAAAGAGCTGAACCTGAGGAGGAATGACATCAGGCAACAACTGATGGGTAGCTGTCTGGAAAACAGGTGGGCAGAGAAGGACCTAGGGGTCTTGGTGGACCACAAATTGAACATTCGCCAGCAGTGTGCACTTGGGAGTATAGAAGGCCAGTATAGATCCTTGCCTTGTGCTCAGACCAGGTGAGATACACCTGAAGTGTCAGGTCCAGTCCTGGGCTCCCCAGCACAAGTGTCTCCTGTCTCTCTCCAGGAGAGACGTGGACATACTAGAATAAGGCCAGTGAAGGGTCACAAAGATGATGCAAAGCTACAAAGAGAGCCTGAGATAGCTGGGACTGTTAAGCCCAGAGAAGTTAAGTCTCAAGATTTTAGCTGTATGAGAAAATACTTGATATGACGGGGTAAAGAGGACAGAGCTTGACCTACAGATATATGGCAAATCCCATGACAGGGCATAAGCTAAAAGGCAAAAAACTGAAATATGGAAAACTCCATGCAAATCAAAGAACTAAGACATTTTTAATATGAAGGTGGTTGAACAATGAACAGGTTGCCCAGAAAGTTTTTGGATTCTCCATCCTTGGAGACAGTAAAAATCCAACTGGAAACAGCTCTGGACAACCTACTGTAGCTTATCCTTCTCTGATCCAGGGACTGGGAACAGCAGACCTCCAAAGGAGCCTCCAACCTTAGCTACAATACCACTGTGTGAGGATTGATGAAGATCCTGTATTTGGCTCTAACAAATTACAGAGGGGAATGACATTGACACATTAAATATATACGCACACCTCCTGTCTTAAACCAAACAGGTATCTGTATGAATAGACACAAGTTTCTATAACCAGCTTTCCACACAGGACTCCAATCAAATGACATTAACCAATAAAAAATAATAAAATTGTAATCTCTACCATTAAAACCATTCTATCTTCTCTTTAAAAGGCAATGTGACCTTTAAAGAGTTTCACTTAAAACACTTATGGAAAACATTAAAGACACTCATATAATTATCTGCTACCTTTGTCAACATGTCTCTGGTGAAGTTCTACTGATTGACAAAAGGTATTTTAATAAATACTGAAGGTCATAATGTCTTGCATTAAATACAATGGCATCCAGCAAGCAGGTCCAATGCCTTCACTTGCCAAGGAAGTTGCTGTTCTGCTCACGATGTACTAAACCCAAGGCATATACTTGAAAGCAGCCTCTTTCATACCTTTAAAAGGGAGATGTTAAGGCTAAACAATAGTCCTTGATATGCTGGATAATACAAGATCACAAAAAGAAATTTGTTAGACAAGTTTGTTTACACATTATAATCTGAAAACAGTGCACTTGAAGACATGTATCAGAAGAGTAGATGTCTATTCTCCTTGTTACTTACCTCATGCTGCTTCCTGAAAGAATGAGGAAACTCTAGAGATGAGAAAAAGATGGCTTTTGTCTTTAACAGAAGGGCATCCTACACCAGGAAAAATTAGTCACTAAAGGTGGATTAGGCTGGCATTATAATAGCTTATGAAAAACATTTCCAATTCCCTTCTTTAAATACGTGTGCTGAATACTGAATCTATATAACTTGCACAAAACAATGCTGAAAGAACAGTGTAATTCTGGAAATTATTTTGTAAAAACCATACATAGAAGATAAACACTATCATCTTCCCATATATGAAATAAATACTTCTGAACTCTTATCTATTACAGTTAACTTAGAAGATATATATATTCAACATAGATAAAATTCGAGGAACAGAAATTAACTGTCATCAGAAAAGAGACCATCCAATGAAGAGTTCCTGTTGTACATAACCAACAGCAGAATGCAAATTTTAGTTCAGAGAGTTTTTGGTTTTAGTTCATTGTGAAAGTTCTGATTTGCAATACACATACAATTATTAACAAAACCATTATACAGCTCTGAAAATCTAAATTCTAACAGCAAAGTGAAACTAAATACTGTGAAATTGATACATTTTCACTTCCCTCCTTTATCTTTGACTTTGTTATTGAAAAGACTTCTTGTTTGCTAGTGGGCCATGGAAAAATATTGTTCAATTATGAGTATTTCACACAAAGAACAGGAAAGTGTCCTGTGTAACAAGCCAGCTCCAAAGGTGCACAAAATATATATACACATATACAATGGGGTTTACAGAGTATTTATCAGGGTTCAGCACAGCCATGGTAGGAAGGAAGAAAATTTGTTTAACTACTTGATGTCTCTCCAACTTCCCTTTTAGAAACACGTCTGCAGAAAGCACTTGTATGTGACTATCCCAGTCATATCACATATACCATTGCATTTTTCTTGGACTTTTATGCTGTATTCCACCCTATGCAATTCTGGATAGTAAAGATAGGACTCTCACTAACTTTTGTACTGAGCACAAAATGACACTGTATCCTTGCATGTCTAAGAACGAACTATTCAGTACTTAGAAAACATCCTTGATCTTTTATAGTCAATGACTTTTCTATGCATGATCATCTGCATTACTCACTGATTCATAAGAGAAGTTGAAACCACAATAGGAAATCCTAATGCCAGAAAGAAACATTTTTTCTCGATTCTGTTCTGAATATATATATGAAAAGATAACATACAAACTGTTAGTACTTAATTTGCCTCTGAAAACATTTGAGATTATTTTCACCTGAATGTTACTAATTTTACTCTAACTGAAGATTAAAATGTTCATGTGTGATATGATCTGCAACATCAGCTATGAAGTGTGGAGAAAAGGATGATGCAACATTACATCTCCCTGTTTGCTCCCAGGTTACCCTGTTCTGCACGTACAATACTCTTAGCTATTACAAGGCAGCACCTGCTGCTTTTGGATCATCTGAGAGACTCCTGTAAAAGAATACTACCACTTTTTCCCTTAGAGATTTTGATTTTTATCAACAGTTTAACCAGAATTATCAACTTGGGATTCAATGCTTTGAAATCACAGAAAAGGTCTTATTTCTTGAATTGACAGATTGACTTAGAAAAATACAGAACATATACATTTTAATTATGCAACTGTAAGAAAACAAACAAATACACCAACCAAAACAAAACAAAAACACCAAAAACCCACAAACATAAGCACACTGTTTACTTGTCTTGAAGAGGAAAGGGAAGTGTTGACATAATCACTGTATCTTGAATAGAGATACGCCACATTTGTTGTTTCACAGTACCGTAAATCAGGTACTTCATTCTCCCTGTTCCTCCCTTCTCCAGTTTTTTTAGTTGTAATTTTGAAGTACATCATGGACACAGTATAACCATAGAAGCTTAGAAAGGACCTCAGAAAAATGTTTCGCCTTTTCTTCTGCCTCAGAGGAAAACCTGCTATGTATGTAATACAGCATCAGAAAGGTATTTGTTCAGCTCGATTTTAAGAACTGAAGAGATGAACCAATCACGGTCTCTGTAAGCAATCTGCAGCCATCCTTAGCAGGTGAATGTCTTTCTTAATGCCTAACATAAAGCTCCCAGCAGTAGCTGAAGAAAAGCACTACACTGCAAGACATTATAAACTACATTTTGACTTGAATAAAGAGAAAATAAAGGAAAAAGTTAAAATGCGACCTCTTTCTTTTTAAATACTAGAAAACTAAATTTCTTTGATTATTTCTGTCAGCAGTGTTTATATCCTAGATCTCTGTCATCTTTGTGCATACTCTACAATTTATTGACATGCTGAGCATCATTCATTTACAGAAATGAACACCTGAATTGCAATTTTCACTTTTCTTTCATTTTAATTTTCACTTTTTCTTTATTTGATTACTCTGCTCCTTTTTTCAATGTTTATGATGCTTTTGATAGTCACTTCAGATGACTGAGGATGATTTTAGTAATAAATAAAAAGTTAAGTTCGCCATCATAAACAAAAAAAATAAATGGGAACTTTTCAGGTGTATCCACTTGCTACTAATGTGGTTTCTACTTGAGCTAATATAAAAATCCACCTGATATATCCAAAGATAGGTCTATGACTTCAGAAATGTATACCACATGTTCTAACAAACCCTGTACAATTCTTCCCCCTGGCAAGCTGGCCTTTAGCAACTTTTGAATGCAGCGCTTATATGAAATTCAAAGTTATAAAATTATATTCTCAGCTGTAAGTTAAAAGATAGTATTTCTTCATTAGTATTAACAAAAAAAAAAAAAAGAATAAAAAGGATACGTAGATGTCTCTATCTCTAGTGTAGCTGGCAGATAGCATCCTCTTAGAACTACAATTATGATCATTACAAATGACCATTAGAAAAAATTTCGCATACCCATGGGGAATTTTGGGTACCATAATGTCAGAAATATTCGCCAAGAATAAACTGATTCATCTCCCAGATTAGTGTAATTTATCTGCTTTTTATACAGGAGAAAAAAAAAAATACAAGAAAGTACAGGGAAAGCAGATTAATTTCACTGTCTTTTCCATCAGTTTCTTCTAAAATCATTTCATGAACTGCACAAGTAACAGGACTAATCAAGTAAAAATGTCTGGAGTAGCATACATCATTGACTTTTAAACTGAAGAAAGACTATGCAGTTTATAGCGGTATAGAGTTAAATGTGATAGTGATTCAACATGTTACTTAAGAGGGAATGTTCATGGCCCTCAAAAGAGACCTAAAGAGTGCCAAATTTCCACAGAGAAGGACTAGAGTGCTGAGAAATCACAGAAGATGATTAATTTGTTATCTTGCAGTATAAGAGAGGCAGGGGATTTACTCTATAAATCATTAGAAAATAATTTTTTCTCATTCTTACTGACACAACTCCACCTAATTCCACAGTGCCACTCTGGATGTAAAAGAATCACATGAAGAAGAGAAATTAAATACACAAACTATCTTCTCAGCAAATAAACATGAATTTACCGCATCTGAGAATGTGACTCTGTATTTCAAGCTCAATATTTAATCACTAATTTTCTTCAACAGCAAATAATTCCATCTCTTCATATCTCAGCAATAACTTGCATACTAACAACAAAATATATTGAAACATCTTTCTGGAGTGGCAATGGAATTTTTAGTTAATGCTCATTTTTACAGTCTTTCTTTTAAGAAAAACTAACAGTTCCTTAATATATATGCTTAAAAATTACTGGTATCCTTAAGACGTTACAAAAAGGCTAATTTTCAAGCCTGGTTTGGTCCATTTCACCATTATCCTTCCTTATCCACCACTCTAACCCAAAAACACAATGAAAAAAAAAAAAAAGGTGGGTCTGGGAAATTGAATGTATAGAAGAAAATGAAACTACTATACATAGCAAAGATCTGTTTGTCGCTAATTGCAAAAGACAATAGTGCAATATGACTGCCAAAAACAACTACACTCAATTTTATTTTATTTTTTTTTAAAGAAATACAGCTAACTAGATATGGAGAACAGTCATGCCAATCATTTTACTATAAAATTTAACTTTATCCAATTTCAGTTTCTAACATCAAACTGACCTGCGGTGCGCTAGTCTTTCCATTTGTAGTGGCTGTAAATGGCAAGATGTTGGTAGTGGGTCGGCTCAGCAACAGTCACCTGCATGGCCACAGCTAAGCCTGTCAGCCATGTTGGTGGTGCCTCTGTGAGGACGTATTTACGAAAGGGCAAAATAGAGCATAGGTAGAGAGAAGTAAGAAAAAAGTTGTGAGAAACAACCCTGAGAGCACTATCGGAAGAGAAGACGGTGCTCTGGGCAACCAGAGTGGAGATGACCAGCAGTCCATGGAAAGACCATGGTGGAGCACATAAATATCTTCTGAAGGACTTAAGCCCGTGGGAGGGATGCCACACTGGAGCAAGGAAACAGACTGCAAAAGGAGTGGCAGAGAGGAGCTGTTACAGACTGACCAGGACACACATTCCCCATCCCCCTGTGCTGCCCAGGGCATAGGGTGGGGAGCAGGCAGAAGATCTGAGAATGAGGCAGTGAAGATAATCCTGGGAAAAAGGGGTGAAGAAGTGGGAGCAAGCTGTTTTTTTTTTTAATTCTGACTTTGTTTCTCACTATCCAAACCTATATTAATCATCATTAAATTAATTTTTCCCAAGTTCAATCTGTTTTATCTGAGACAGTAACTGCTGAGTGATGTCCCTGTCCTTTTCTCAACTCACAAGCCCTTTCAGCTTATTTTCGCACCCTGTCCTGCTGAAGAGGGGGAGCAAGAGAGTGTCTGGGTGGGGGCCTTGCGGCCAGCCCAGGCTGGTGCACCATACGATTAGACATAGTAACCCATACTCATGGGAATGCCAGATGAATTTAACACTGTCCTACTGTACTAAGGATTTTCACTGAAGTACTAACCAAGCCAGACAGTCACACATCATCTATTTACGGCGAGGTTGTCTTGGGTCTGACTGAGCTGGAGTTAATTGTCCCCATAGCAGCCCTCCCAGTGCTGTGCTTTGCATGGAGAGCTGGAAAGGTGCTGATAACACACTCACGTTGTGGCTACTGCTGGGCAGGGCTCACACAGCAAGATGTCTCTCCAGCATCCTGCCTGCAGTGGAATGGGGGGGATAAGATCTTGGGAGGGGACACAACTGGGACAGCTGACCCAAACTGACCGAAGGGATATTCCATACCATATGATGTAAGCTGAACTATAAAAGCTAGAAAAATGAGGAGGGGGAGGGAGGCATTGGTTTGTCCTCTGGAGCAACCACTATGCATTTGGAGCCCTGCTTCCTGAAAAGGGCCAGACATCATCTGCTGATTCTGACCATCAGCTAAAGATTTGATTCTGAGTCCCTCCATATGCAAATAGACAACATCCATATTTCAAGCAGTAATGAGTTCATCATGTACATGCTAATCTAAGAAGCAGGGCAGGTAAAACTGAGAGACAAGCTGTTGTACACACAGGTATTCTGCCTCTCTTACACATAGCTACTCTTACAGGAGGACAAAATAACCACTGCTCAGGTTCTGCAGTCAGACCATGTCCACCAGTATCTGAAGTGAGACTAGATATGTTACTAAAATCAATGCCACTTCTGCCTTTTTTTTTTTTCTCTTCCCTTTGGTTAAATAAGGGTGAAGGTGTCCTCAGT
This sequence comes from Chloroceryle amazona, assembly GCA_027560015.1. NCBI lineage: Eukaryota > Metazoa > Chordata > Aves > Coraciiformes > Cerylidae > Chloroceryle > Chloroceryle amazona. Next base: position 26,335 of record JANHFX010003947.1, read on the forward strand.
ATAGTTTAGTTTGACCAGTAACTCTTCACAGATGCTGAGCTAACACCTTCTATGAATCTCTCATACTGCTAATAATGACTGTAGCTTTGACTTTACAATACAATGTGATGCTTTCAAATGTAGAGTACTATCCAATACTATTAGCTGCTATAGGTATGTATTTTTTTTTTCTTCAGTCCTACTGATTTCAATATCAATAGGTAATGACACTTTAAAAAATGGGTTTCTTTCATTCTGGCATTATTGGCTTATTTTTGACTGGCATATGGTTGCAGGCTTAACCTTTCAAACTTTGGTTTATTATTGAGGTGAATGGTAAGGTCATTTGCTCATCTCATCCAGCTCAGCTGATGCTCCACCAGTGTGAAATAATATCCTATGTACTTCAGTAAATCAATTCAGTTTCACAGGACGCATCTCTCTCTTTTCCTCTGAACACAAGTAACACAGCTGCATTCTGGAAAGCCAAATATTTAAATTGCTCCTAATACCTAGCTATTTAAACTTGATGCAAAAGTAAAAGTTATCAGAAAAGCACTGAGATACATAACCATGAAATGGCAACTCATTGTTGTGTTCTCTCCTAGTTTCACATTTGTAGAAGCTCCACATGTTTTTACAGCCTCTACAAACTTCTTGGTTAGTAAGAAGATAAAAATTGCACACTATGACATCGGGCAAGCCTGGCATGAGTAACATTCTTTATCAAACTATCACTAAGGGAGAGATGGAAAAAAAATTTAAAAATTGCTATTCAGTAGTATCACTAATAAAAGTTGATTCAAGGGAAAACAATATGAAGTCAGTATGAGCAGTATGAATGAATAGTAACACATACCGGCACAGACTTAAGTCAACCATTCAGAGAAATGACTGCAGTATCTATCACAGATTTTACTGTATACACCTCATTGATCAAATATTGTATCTGTACTACAGTACAAGTTTTTTGTTAATGCTCTTTTTGATACTAGGTTGTATCTATGGCAGAACAAGATGACATGACTACTGAAAGTTTACATCTATAAAGATCAGAACTGAAATTCAAGATAGTAAAACGTCAGTTTAATTCACAGTTCAACTCTTACCAGTATGATGTGAGGGCAGGGGAAGAAACAAAGAGACAAAGAGAGAAAGCACACAGATTTTAAATGCATTTTAAATCATTATTGTAAATGTAAGTATTTCCTGACCTGGGACTCAATTAGAGAAGAAAAAAAGGGAAACATATATTTATTAAGTAGAATGTACATGTATGCTTTCATAAAACTGACAGAAAACCAGAAATTATTCATTGCCTTCATCTTTTCATCTTAGGATTCAAAACAACAACCGTATATTTGCATGTAGATTTAGTAGAAATTGATGTCAGCTTAAATCAGTGAGGTAAGAACTTCTAAAACACAGGATTGAATTTATAGAAGTGATTATACCAAGGTGCAAATAAATACATCAAATTAAAACAAATTACGCTAATTAAAAAGCAAACCAAATACCTAACCAAGAGTCTTATACTGACAGAAAAGAGATGGCAAGAAATGTGTGAGAAATTAAGCTGTAAGTCAAAGCACTGGCCAATCTATGAAAATTTCACTTAAGATCATACTTTCATTTCTCATATGCAGGCTTTAGAAGAACTCAAAAAAAAAGGCTTCTCTTACAAAACAAAAAAAAAAATCTTTTAATACTGTTTCTAAATTATTACCTTCATTATGAATTTTTTAACTGATTTATATTTAATCAGACTTTTAATTAGTCTGATGAATTAGGCAACAAGTGACATTCACATGTTGACAGACCCTTCTCTACTTTCCTTATCTGACAATGGTTTCACATGTCAAGTATCTTATGAGAGTGTTTATGCTTGAAGCTGTATTCCTTAGTGTATTCAACTAACAAGTCCCTGAGATTACACTGAATGCACTGTAGAAGCTTTGTGAGGGTCTTTGTTTCACACTGCTGCATGATGCAGTTTACTTCCTGATAGCTATGTAAACATTGCCATTAAAATATTATTTTAATAGTAGTATTCTTCTGAGGGAAAAAAAAAATCATAATTTAAATGTACCTGTGTTTCTATTCTACATGTGTACATAATTTAGGCAGAAACTAATGCTGGTTTGTCTTTTAAAAAGGTACTACCTAGATTCTGATAATCACAGAAAAATCTATTAAACTGCAAGTCCATATTCCACTTATTAGCTGGGTTCCCAAAGCAAGAAAGGATTTGTGATCATGTCCAGTGCAGGTGTCTACATCAGCCCATTCTATCAATAACTTCTCACTCTGGGGACAGAAGAGAATAAATTTCAAAGACATTAAGTTCCTAAAGGTTCTGTGAAAATCAATAGCCACTGGGTATGTAGCCTCACTAAGGAAAGAGTTGGAGAGTGAACTTGCTCCTTTCAAAACACTAGATTTCACAGGGGAAAACAGACACTGGAACAAAGTTACCCCAGCTGCAGGCTAACAGGTTAACTTGGTTAAAAATACAGGAGAATTGACAAGTTCTGACACAGTATTGCCTACTGTAAAAAGTCAACTGAATAAAAGAATTTCTGAAGAAATGAAGTATGCCAGGTTAGGCACCACTCTGTGTGTGAGCATCACGTATCGCACACACATATTGTAAACATGATAGAACACCTAAGTTTTCTCTTGTACCCTGGGATCTTGTTAGTAATGTTTCCTGACATTGTGTCTCCTGTTTCAAAATGTGATTCAGCAATCACTGGCTAGATGACAAGTCAGCATGTAAAATAGAATACCAAAATTTTAAGATATTAGGATTTTGTAAGTCTCTTAATTCAAATTCTTTTTCATCTGCCAAAACATGAATATAAGAGTTCAGAGGAGGCACTAGCTTTGTTATCTATGGTCTAAAATACTTTAATGAGACTCAAAATCTCTTCTTCATTTTAGGGATGTATCTTTATTTCCTTTCAGGATTCATAAGAAAGCTTGCATAAGGGCTCTGTAACTATTACTAGGATTTGGCTACTTGGGACTAGGGGCAACTGGTCCCCAACTCCAGCGAAGTCTCCAATGCCCAGGGCTGGAGCTGCCTGGCAGCTGCCCTGTTTCCTGGTGGAGTGGTGAAAAGCTGCAGACTTTTGAAAGTGTCCTGTCAGGAAGGATGTCCACCTCCCTCATACATTAAACGATAGTTCTAAACACAAAGGAGGACTTAAACACTGTCTTCAGGACTTTGATTAAGAAGAATGTTCACCTTCTAGAAATACTCCTTCAATTCATAAAAGATGACAAAAATGGTACAGAGGTTGGGAAGGCCAACTTTTTAACAAAACAAACAAACAAACCAAAACCAACCAACCAAACAAACAATAACAACAAAAAACAGAAAAAAAAAAAAAAAAAGCTTAGCTAATGTTGACATTCCCTCAGCATCTTCACACCTTTTTCTTTCTAAATCTGAGAATTTGTAGTCCCTTATACACATCATTTGACTGTGATGTATTGATTAGTTAGGGAAATGATAAAACCACTGTAAATAGAAATATTAGTCCTGTTGATAACATTCCTCCTACTCAATACAATGAAGCAGTGATATTTTGAAATTAGTACATTAAACTTAATTTATGTCAAATCTAAATGACTGCTTACAAAGCCCAGGACGGACATTATTTCAACTCTGACATCAATGATGTACAATATAGCCACATAAATTTCATGTTTTTTACACTCATAATGGCACTCATTATAATTCTAGGGAGGATATAAGTTACTACTGTAACATTGTGCTTCACTGCAGAAGATGTCTAACACCTACACACATTTAGCATTCCCTCAGTAACAGAAGTTAAAAGCAGTGTACGCCCTGGGTAAAATGTTGCCTGTACAGTGCAAAAATAAGAGTTATTGCCAACTTGGAAATTCTTTGTATATATTAATCAACAATTTAAATTTTTTTAGATAATCAGGAATTAAATACTTGCCCCTATGTAATATGTACATGGAGAAGCATAGCTGTATACTGTCTTTAAAAAACAATCTTCCTTATTGCCATCCCTAAAACCACCATGCACTGAGTTTCACCTTCAGAACAGAAAATGCACAGTACATGCTTGTCTCATTTAGATTTGTGCGACTGTTAAAAGAGACACACTGCAACAAGAATGCTAAGCATTTGCCTAAAATAGTAACAGAGAAACGGACACCAGGTATTCTTGCTACTATAGGGATCTTTCTGATACTCTCCTTTCTGCCCTTTATCTCCTGGCTTCCTGGTTTATGACAGATGATAACATTAGCACCTATGGCAAGCAGTTTTCCAAACCTAACCCGCCAGAACACTCTTCACCTTGACTGAAGACAGAGCAGGGCCCATCTCTAATACACTGCCCTCAATCTGTAACAGCCAAAGGTAAGCTTCTGGGGCAGCTACCCTGTAAATTGCTGAGGTACATCAGAGAATCACAGAATGGTAGGCGTGGGAAGAGACCTCTAAAGATCATCTAGTCCAACGCCAATGTCATCTAAGCACATCCACAATCACCGAGATACAGGAGGATAGCTGTACAACTTGCTGGTTAAATAATAAATGCTTGTTATGGTGAGTGGCCAGAATGTCTCCAAGATCAGAAAGATAAATTTGCTTCATAGAAAAAGATACTATAAAGAACTTCTAGAAGACCTCAAAGGAAGACTGGACATAAAAGCTAAAAATGCTCCACTGAGAATGTGTAATCTCTGACACCCTCCAGCATGCAAATAGAGAAAGGCAAGACTCCCAAGCAGCACCCACAGCACGTCAGCAGAATAGACAGAAGAGATTTTTCAGTTCATACTACATGTTAAACACAATAAACACAGCATTTCTTTTGGTTGTTCAGTTAAACTTTCCAGAAATATTTCTATATATACTGTCTATTTCATAGGCTCTCAAAAAACCCTGATATTTAATCACATTAGCTGAAATTAAGTGCAATCCCAAGGTATAATAACAAGATATTCTTCAGCTCTGTGAGACATTTAGACAAGTGCTCTTACTCCCAGGGTTTTATCCACAGGCCAAAAGAACACACACAGACATTGGTGGGTCCGTGTGGACTTGGAGAGCCAGTATCAGGAGAGTCAGAGCAGGAAAAAGTGTCTGCCAGTAGCTAGAAGAGGAAATATAATGGGGGATACAGAACTGAATTCAAATAGTCCCCAAGGTATGTGGGATAGATATTCAGTATAAAGGCCTCTAAACCTGAAGTGTGGCCACCTTAAAAGTGATGACTGGATTTAACTATTTGATAGTATGGCCATAGCTAGTTCCAGTGATTCAGTGCAGTTATTATTATTTTTATGAATGCATTCATTGTAGACTGCAGAAGCAATTTGTTGATATGTGAGTGTTTCTTAGAGCAGATGGTTTGGTCGGCTACATTGAAAAAAAAAAATAATTGCTATACAAAAGTTATTAGCTGCCTTTTAAGTTCAAGAAACACAGCACATAGTCCTCACTGTCTGATTAAAATATCTGTATTCATATTAAAGAATATAACCCTACCCAGCAAAAACACTGATGCAATCTTAACAGATGACGTGTATAAAAAAAATGGAAGACAAAAAAGAAAATGCTATTAACGATGAATCACAGAACCATTTGGGTTGGACTAGACCCTTGGGATGATCAAGTCCAACCATCAGCCCTACTCTGCAAAGGAGAGTACTTCCCCAACACCACATCCAAACAACCCTTAAACACATGCAAGGATGGTGACTTAGCCACCTCCCTAGGAAGCCTATTCCAGTGTCTGACTACTCTTGCTGTGAAAATTTTTTTCCTAATGTCCAGTCTAAACCTACTCTGTTGCAGTTTGAAGCCATTCCCCCTTGTTCTATTGCTCATTACCCGAGAGAAGACACCAGCACCAACCTCTCTACAATGTCCTTTCAGGTAGCTGTAGAGAGTGCTGAGGTCTCCCCTTAGGCTTCTCTTCCTCAAACTAAACAGTCCCAGATCCTTCAATCGCTCTTCATAAGATTTATTTGTCATCTGCGAATTTACTGATGATATACCCTATGTCCTTATCAAGATCATGGATAAAGATATTAAACAGAAATGATCCCAACACTGAGCCCTGAAGAACACCACTTGTGACCAGCCACCAGCTGGACTTACCCCATTTATCACCACTCTTTGGGACCATCCAGCCAGCCAGGGCTTGATCCAGCTGAACATATGTTCATTCAGGCCATGAGCAGACAGTTTTTCCATGAGAATTCTATGGGGAACAGTGTCAAACGCTTTTCGAAAGTCTAGGTAGACAATATTCACAGCCTTTTCCTCATCCAATAGTCAGGTCATCTTGTCATATAGGAGATCAGGTTCATCAGACAGGACCTGCCTTTCCAAAACCCATGATGACTAGGCCTTTTCCTAGAATGTTAAAAGGCTGAATTTAATTAAAATATGGGCTTGCACACATTAAATCAGGAGACAAAAATAACATGACAGTTATAAAGAGATCTTCAATGCTCATGTATTTCTAAAAAATAAAGTTAAAATGTGACATGAGAATTAAATATCAATCAGGGATTAAAAAGGTAAAGAAAATACTTTTAAGCATACAGAAAGAAAATCAATGGTATCACCAGCCTGCATTCCAAATAAACCAGAAGGAAAAATTCCATGGAGAGAACTGTCACAGCCAATGACTGAACTTCTTAGTTTTGCCATGATACTGCTCCAAGATCTCACTGACGGCACCCTACAGCAGCATGTTTCCTATTCTGTGAATAAGTATAGGACTTCAATGTCCAGGCCTATCAGGATATCACTTTTCACTAAAACTAAATTTCCTTCTCCCAGTAGGTCACAGAAATTTGGTCATGCACGAAGCAACTTTTCCTCTCCCAGATACTGTTACAGACTGATTAACCGAGGAGCCATAACTGTTCCTCATGAAACTGTCTATTTTTTCCTGGTGGTGGCATGTTACATCTCATGTTATCACTGAAGCAGGAAGGCAAGCATTCATGGGAAACAAAAAGGAAACTATTTTTGATAGTTTCTCATGAGGATAATGAGGATTTTCCCCTGAATACAATAAGGAGAATAGCTAGAATTCAAGATTTACATTTAACACTATTGCCATGAAAGCTGCACTCACCGAATTCTGCAGGGGAACAGCACTGTGACCCCTGATGCCTTTAAAACATACAACATTGTGCCTATCAACCACCAGCACCACTTTACAATTCTACTGTGCAATTCATTCTACCAGCATGTTTTTGATGCACCTCTAATACACAAAATGAAACTATTTTCCCTGTAAAGCTTAGCAATTTCAATATTCTCTGAAAATGTCTTACCAAGCAATTTCCTTTCAGAGTTCCAGCAAACTTGATGTGCCAATCTTGAGAAATTCTTGTCCACATTTCCAGATGCAAAGAATGGTTACTGAATATAAACCATTCTAAATCCTTGTAAGTGCATTTAAATAATTTCTGAAAGCCTTCTCTGCTGCTCAGAACAGTTGAGGTTTTTAGGATTAGATAGCAGCTAAACTGTTGAGGTGCTGCTTCACATTATCTTAGATCCTGGGGTGCAGTTTCAATTTTTAAATGAGAGGAAGTTATCTGAATATAGCTGCATCTTTTCCTTTTATGTGCCCTTAATTTCAAAAATTCAATCCTTTCTTTTTAAAAAAAAATAAAAATCAAAACCACAAACCAACACAAAGCAACAAACATAAAATGCTCAACTGAGTATAATCCACGCAGTACTCCTACACTTTAGTACAAGCACTGTCAAGTAAAATTAACAGAATAAAGAAGTTGTTTACTATCAAGGAAATAATATACAAGACTGCTACATGACAATATTCCTCAAAAAAGAAGTAAACAGTAGCTACAAAATCAAAAGAAAAAAAAATTGTCTTCCTACTACAAGCAAGATAGGAAGTTGTATAAGTAACCCCTATTTTACAGCAATGGTGGTAAGTGTAAAAAGCAGTGAGAACCTTCTCACAGTACAGACAGGTACTGGGGAAAACTGCTTAAGGAAATTTTGCTGTTCCCATCGCTGGAGACTAAATGCTTCTCAAGAATGAGATACAGGTAGTAGAGGACAACATAACCTGCTTAGGCCCCACTGCCATATTTTTAATCATATTTTTAATTCTGGTTTACAATTGTAATTATATTTATTTTTTTTTTTTAGCCATTTCTATGTTTTAAACCAATTAGGTTTTATAGTACCTCTTCATCATCTAGCAGAAGGGTCAAGTTTCTATAGCATTTTTTGGACTTTGCTCCATACCCCTGTGTGTTAGTATTAATACCCTAATGGCTGCACGTTGGCACACTCTCAGTGTAATCTCAATGTATACAGAGTTTACTCCTACCAGCTTTAGGGGAAAGGTGCAGATTTTTAACCTTACCTAGCAATTAAGTTAATACAAAGTGATGCTATACAAATCTAAATAATTTGAAACAAAAATTACTCTGCCTTGGAGAGCTGATCTAATGAGTTTGCTTATAACCAAGCTCTATTTGTGCTGAATCATAGCACACGTTAATAGAAAACCATGACAAATTTCCATAGTTGAAATTCAAAGTTTGATTTGTACTAATCATTAACAATAGGATCTGGATTTAGATCTTAAAAAAATTAGATTGCAGGAAACCTTTTCTGACTATTACATTCTTTTACAAGGCATGAACTACTTCAAGATTTGCAGGATGATACGCAACAGAATTTCAAAGTGACAGTCCAGAATTTGAGTCCAGCATTTATCCATCATGTGAAACTAATTTAGACATGAAATTATCCAGTCAATGAATCAATGTCTTGTAAAAAGCCTCTTTCATTTCTCAGTAGAACCACTGTCATCTGGGTTTTTTTTTGATAGTAAGAGCAAATATACTATCTGGTTTTAGGTAGTTTTAGTAATTTAAATTGACAACAAGCAGCTCTCTCAGCTTCGTTATTAAAATGTAATATAATGACCAGGTATTCTTGATGCCTAAATAAAAGTAGATCTAAATCCTAAGAGAAACTCATTTTGATGAGCTGTATACAGTGCAAGTTTTCTGCTGGCCAATTGGTTTATGACAGTTTATGACAGATCCTACTTACAGATTTCCTTTTGTAACTGTTTTGATCCTGAATTAAACAGCCTCCAACAGCTGAAGTGAATCAGCAATTTATTTACAAATAAAGAACTTTTCAAAACAAATGAAAACAAAGAGCTCTCTAGTACAACTGAATTGTATAGAAAGCATCTAAGCAATTATTTTTTTCATTATAGTACAGGCAAGAGAGGAAAATCCAAAACCAGAAAAGGCAGCAACTCAAAATACAGTGGCCCAGATAGAGAAAAAGTTATAAATAAATATGTTTAGATAAATTAAGTAAGAATTCAAGAGGCAAAGCAGAGTGAGTCCCTGTGTGATTAAAGCAATATTATCATGAAAGCAATAGTACAATGCAATGCAATTCAGAGATGAAAGGGGCTAGGGATGGACCAAGATTACCAATCACATTTGACAATGAAATAAGTCTACAGATATCTGTAAAGACTTTGAAAAAGTCTGTTTTTTTCCCTGTTCTCTGAATATGAATTTCTCCAGGAAAAAAAGGTAACAGATTACAGTATTTACAGCCTTGAACCTTTACTTAATCATGAAGACGTAATGTGATAGGTGCCTACCAAAAGAGAAACATGTCACTGACTACAGGAATGCACAAAGGTTAAGACAATTCACAGGGACAGATTCTGACAATTACAATGGAAAATACTGGTGGCCAAGATAACCTCAGCTTTGGTTCCTGACAAATTACCTTTTCACACAACCCAGTGTCACAGAAAATTAGAGTTTTAGGCAGGAATTTGAAAGAATACAATAATGTATGATTTTGAGTGTGTGCACACCAGTGTTTCCAAACAAAAAAGGTAGGTTGACAGAATGTGTGGAAGCATTTGCCTCAGAAGAGAACACACAGGCCTAGCACCTGGCACCAATGGAAATCTTGTTACACATCTAAAACTGTATTTGAAATGTTTCTGAAATACTACAGAAATGTGTAAATTAAGTGTCCCAAGGAAGGCATGATTACAGCAACTAAAACTAACTTCTGCTCAAGTACTTTTTCCATCTTGGGTTGTTGGATGCCCAATTACCATTATCATCATATAAAAGCATGGATACTTCATCTAAATACATGTGTACTTCTAAGGTCACATACTTAGGGACCAGCTACCCTTGTTCAGAATACATAGTGTTCCCCTGATTTTAAGAAAGACCATAAAACTCCTGTTTTGACTGTGAGGTCCTTTACCTTATTTAGTCTTTCATTCATGGATCAAGGTCCTTGATTACCCTGAAAGGCAATCTGAATTACAGGCACTCTGAGAGGCAATAGCCTTTGTTACTGTTGAATTTTTCCCTTAAAAAATAATTAAAAAAAAATCATTTTGCCTCTTTAAAAAAAAACCTGCTTGGAAGAAGCCATTAGGAAAAAAAAAATAGTATCTAAAACTGCAAATTTATTCTTTGCTCATCTTAAAATCCATTTTCACTTAAGGACACAGGTTTGGTTGTTTTTTTCTCCACAGCAGAAGAGAACATAATTATATCCCTCCAGCACAAAGCAGATCCTCCACCATCTGGAAGGTTCCTAGTCTCATTCTTCCTAACTGTGTCACATTGTTCTATATGTCAGGATATCCCCTGTAAAAGTAGGGTAAGGCCATTAATACTACAGATAAACAGAAGAACTTTCAATACTGTCACATGGTACTTCCTTCATGAATTTTTACAATATTATGTGTGGAACTTGCAAAACTGTCTCCTTTGCGCACCCAAACATTTGCAATGTCCAGTGGGAATGGAGAACATCTTCAGCACAAACGCAGTAACAGGAAAAGATAAGGATCTGGTTTTTAACATTATGCAAAGATAAAGGTAAAAGAGAACTATGGGAAATGATCTAATGAGAACAGGTTCTGAGTTTAGAGAAAATGCATTTCTAAGTGTGAGAGTACTGACAAAATGAAAATGTTAGACTGGAAAGGACCTTGCAAGATGATGTTTTCCATTCTTCCTTATAAGCAGGATTGGTTATGCTAACATCTGGTGTCAAGAACACTATGACCTCCCTTGTCAAATTGCTGCACTGCTTCCATAAAGCTTCATTCCTTAATGTGCCTTTCCCAATACCAGCACATCTATCCTACCTGAAAACATTACATGTGTTCAGGAAAGCACAATTATTTACATAACTAGCTGGTTATTCTTCTGCTTATATATCAAAGAAGGTATTTTATTCATTAATCTTGTTCAAGATTATGATCCACTGTGGCCCTTTTTTAAAGAACTGCCCATTATTTGTGTTTGTATAGTAGGCTGTTATAACTAAAGTGCAGTACCCTGCAATTGTCTCTGCTGAATCACCCTGTATTTCTTTCAAGAATTTTCTTTTATTTAAGAATAGCTGGAAATCTAGTCCTAGAACACCTGCAATATTTCACAGCTTCTTGTCATCTACAGATTTAGAATGTATACTTTATTGTTCCTTGAATCTTGGTGCAATAAAAGCACAAAGCAGAACCATAATGAGAATGCAGCCCATGCAATACAAGCTCTTCACTCACTTGTGGGGCAGCATGTCTAATATTGATGTCAGAGGGGGGTAGATGAGACAATCTGTTTCCAGAGGAAGCCTGAACTCAGCTTCTTCTGAGTTACTAATCTCTTCTTACTATCTGTGGGCAGTCTCTCTATAGGTCTCTTTTACATGTTCACAGTTGTCATTTATACCTGGTTAACCACTCTGGTTGCCTTCTACCTGCTTGCAAAGTAATGGTACCAATATATTCTTCCAATGTGTTATGTCCTCTTCCTACTCCTCAGAGATGTCTGGTCCACAGTCCCTTCAAATGGACTAATTTACTATGAGATATCCAGAGACAGTTCAAGTTAAGAGTTTGCCAACACAGTGACTGGCAAAGAGGAACCAGTAAAATCTTGATGATTCTCCTTCTGTGTCCCTCAAATCACCTTCAAAATCATCCCACATTACTATCCAGATTAATAACTGCTAATGGCCTAACAGAGCTTTGTTCCTTCCATAGGAAGCAGCAGCAAATTCAGCCTACACAGTACTCAAGGAGTATCTCAATATGTTCAGTATCGAATTCACAACTAAAAAAGCTGTCAAAAATCAAGGAGAGAGGGAAATAGCAGCTGAGTGAAAGTGTGCTGAAACCCTTAAAATTTTCAGTTCTTTTTTGACCAATTTCACATTGTAAATATGTTAACACACTGCACTTGAGGAAAGCTGGGATACTGTTGTCTTAAAGTTAGATGAGAATAGCCATATATATTTAACTTACCATATATGGCTATATACATTAAATAACAAATAGTCATATATATTTAACTTACCAAGGTTCAAAGTCACAGATTTCCATATTGATTCCTTAATGATTTTTCAGAGATTTCTGGTTTTCAGTATTATCTACCAAAAAAAAGAGAAGTTTATATCCCTTTTGCTTCCTTGGTTATAGGTGTCCCTCCTACCCCTCCATACACAATTCCTTCACTGCTCGACTGGGCAAAATTAGTGAAAATGCAATACTATATTAATGTTGTATAATAGTTGGTGTCAGAAATTAAAAACTGCACTTTTTACAGGAAACTGGACCACCTAACTCCAGAGAATATAGTAAAAGATTTTGAAGGAGTAAGAGAGTGAAAAGTAAAAATAAGAAATTTATTTCACTCTTGCCTTACAGGAATAAAGACTAGCCAGGTAACACCGGAATCAGACTTTCATCTCCCCCTCACCCCCCCTTTTTTTTTTGAACTTGGATGCTGGGGGTGGAGGATACAAAGTAAGAGAAAATTGAACTTTAATCATTTGTGCTTCTTTCCCTTTCTCCTGCCTCTACAATCAACTGCATTTTCACAAACAAAACTGTGACAGATTTTGATTACCTCATCTCTTTGCTGAACACGCCATACTAAGTATGATACTATTAAAGAACTCACACTGTCCTATTCAAACATCTTCCTTAAAATTGTGATAAAAGCACCACTCTGCATGAGTTCATACCCAGGATAATTTTACTCAATATGATACTATTTTTATATAACATCTCTGAAATGTGCAAGGTTTGGGGAAGAAAGTCTGTCTTTTCTACTAGTTAGTAATGTAGGAAACTGGAGAAAGAAAATTCATTCAACAGAAATTAACGATGCAAGGTTGATTACATTATAGTATTGATCTCCACAGTTACTTGTACTGATCATAAAATACGAAGAAATTGCTCATCATTCTTTAGAAACTCCTTATGTTGAGTCCCAGACGGGAAAAGACTCCTGGTTGCATCCACAAGTTTGTTTCTGTCTCTTTAATATTACCTGGAGACTAATTCATGCAGACATCAAATGAGTCACTTCTTTATATGCCCATGGAGAACCTCACTGAGGTGAAATTCCCTTCAGTTTCGATGTAATAGATCCTTGAGTATCTCAGAAGGAAGACAATGCCAGCACTGCATTTTGAGCTCAGAACATCCACATTTCCTTTCACTGATATCCTTAAGTGATTTCTTAAAAATTCATGAATAATGCACAAACTGGTAAGAATTCAGCATCAATATTCTAATAAATTGAATACAGTACAAAATTCCAAATATTCTTGCAAATCATCTTCAGATCTGCATTCTTGTACCATGCAACACTACAAATATGACAGCTTCATGGGATGCTCATCTATGTCAATACTGCGAATATCATTCAAAAACAAAGACAGACATGAACAGATGCCAAAAGAAAATCCCATAGCAAAATTACATTGATAAATATAGTAATATTTGCAATATTAATAAATAAAAACAACATTTAAAGGAACTTTCATTTTTTCTCAGGGGCACAATGGTTTCTTTGGTGCTTTCTGTGATGGAGTGAATTGATGTAATATATTTTTCTTCAAATTCAAACCTATTTTTAATACATCGTTAGTATTCTCAACAGTATTGTCTCATGCTATTTCCATGCAGTTCAACAGGTATTTTAAGCAGAAAAGAATGAGACAACTTTTCTTCAATTCTAATGTTCATACAGTTGACAAACCAGTACATATTAATCTTAGCATCTACTTGGTATTGCAAAGAAGAATGAAACTATCATAGTCTTCTCAGATCAGAACTTGGATCAATACTTCAAATGTTACACCTTCAGAGGGGGGGGAAAGAAGTAATATGAAAGGCTAAAAAGTCTGCAAGAGTTTAAGAATGGCTTGGATATCCTGCGATGCCATCAGTGCTTCAGAGTTGTGCTTTCAAACACATAAAAATTCTCTATCTGGCTTCAACTTCTTTACACAGGTAAGAGACAAAGCAAATAAAATTTAAAAAATATTTAAAAACTCCTTTAGCATTCTGTGCGCTTAAGTGTACAACATTGAAAAGGTAAGATAAAATATTTATTCTGAAATGCTCCAACAGAAATCCAGAGTAAGACCAGAGATCATTAATTTTATATTGTAGGTCATGAGAAATCTTGAGCCTTTAATAAATTGCTACTAAGCCAAAAATACTAAAGCGATGCTATAAGAATCATCACTAGGTATGTTGCAAAACAAAGTATCTGGGTATCGTTCAATGTAAAATCAAATAGTCTGGTTAGGATAAGAAAAGTTTAATTAAATTTTTAAGAAGGCTTGAACTTCTGTATGTGCATTAAGGGAAGGATAAATTCTGCATGGAGATGCTTTTTTTTATTAAAAAAAAATAATATTTGAGTGAAAAACAGGGTTTTCGTAAGGGCTGGAATTTTGGTGGAAGCTGTAAACTACAGCTCAAAAGTGCCCCCTTATATTTTATACCTAATTAACAAAGTTGCCTCAAAAAAAAAACCCCAAAGATCATTTCCTCTCCACACTAATGAACTTTTTTACTGAACACTGTAGGTCTGCCATGTTTGAGGTTTTTTAACATTTATAACATTCTTTTTTATGTTGCTAGGGCAGGGTAACCTCATTCAATCCCACTCCCACCAGTTTGATGCCATTTCCAGCAAAAGATGCCCAGAGCCTGGAGAGGGATCACAGGCCACCAGGAGAGCACCTGAAGAGCAGCACAAAGGTCCAGACAGTAATTCAGCTTCACTGGGAGCCCAGCTCAAATGTGTCTATACAAACACACAGCATGGGGAACAAACAAGAGCAGTTAGAGATCTGGACATATCTGCAACACTATGATCCAATTGGTATCACAGCAATGTGGTGGGATGGCTTCCATTAGGGGAGGGTTGGAATGGAAGGAACCAGGCTCTTCAGGAAGGAACGGCAGGGGAGATGAGGAGGGGGTGTCACCATCTAGATTAATGACCAGAGACAGTGCGCGGACCTCCATCTGGGAATGGATGAGGAGCAAATTGAGAGCTAATGGATCAGGATGAGAAGAAGGGAAGAAAAAGGTGACATTGTACTGGGGGGTCTGCTACAGGCCACTTGGCCAGGAAAATCTACTGAGCAATGAGGCCCTCTATAGACAGATAGGAGCCCGGGATCTCATGGAGGACTTCACCCATTATCTGTTGTATGGAAAACACAGCAGAGCAGAACTGATCCAGGCGGCTCCTGGAATGCTGTAAGGGACCATTGATTAGTTGTCTCAAACATCATCCCAATTGTGGAAGAACATTTCTTGTGAAGAGACAGAGTAGGAAATGTTGATTTCAACATTGCTGACCATCAAGGAACATCTCTGGCACTACCGATTGACAACCATGGAAAATGACATGAAAGGATGAGCAGGAAATGCTGTGAAAGGAGAAACTTGGTTAATGACACCTGGTTAATGACACACCTCCCTCCCCATTCCTCAAACTGCACATGACCCTGGGCCAGGGGTCCTCTCTTTTGAAAACCATCAAACCCCTAGTGATGGTACTGAATATGTTCATCAGCCACAGGAGTGATGTAACATGGGGGCAAGGCTAAGCAAAACATAATTGACTAGCTTCTGAAAGAGGATGGGACATGGACAATAAATAACAGATACGCAGACTAAGAGACAGAAGCTTCTCCCACCAAGAGAGTCTGGCCAACGGGATGCTGTTGGAACATGTGGGTGGTACGCTAAGCTATCCCTCTTCTTTACAACTGTCCTCTTCTTCTCCTCTTCTTCTCTTCTTCTCTTCTTCTCTTCTTCTCTTCTTCTCTTCTCTCTTCTCTTCTCTTCTCTTCTCTTCTCTTCTCTTCTCTTCTCTTC